>MNCI01007298.1:0-42980 GCA_015680685.1 Gnetum montanum
TATTTTCCATTCAAAGCGCCATGCTGAAATTAATGGTGTTTCACTTAATCACAAGAGTGATTCACAATATGAATTTTTGAAAGAGCGTCTACAACTACATTGCATTTTCAAATTTTATGTTTTAACACAAATTGAAACTCTTACAATTATTCTACCCATTTCATATTTTTAGCACTTTTTCTGAGAATTTAAAAATTAAAATGCCCTATAATCAATAAATAAAAGAAACTATGATCCTAGTAAGTAATGTCTCCAATGTTTAATGGCTTGATGTATAGCATACAATTCCTTTTCATACACACTCTAACTTTTTCTAGATTCATTTAATTTTTTAGAAAAGAATGTAATTGGCTTACCTTCATAAGAGAGCACACCTCCAATAGCAAGCCCACTTGCATCTAACTCCACTTCAAATAGTTTTGAGAAGTCTGGAATTGCCAAAATTTGAGCACTACAAGTTTTCTCTTTTAATGCTTAAAAAGAATTTTCTTTCTCCTTATTCCACATAAAGGCTGAATTTTTCTTCAAAAAAGAGACCATAAGCCATGAAAAGGAACTAAAACTTCTAGTACATCTCATATAGAAGCCAACTAAACCAAGAAAGGATCTTACCTCTATCACATCCTTAGGTGAAGGCCATTTTTTGATTGCCTTGATCTTACTTGGTTCCATGTTGACTTGGTTCTTAGAGACAACATGACCTAGGTAGATAATCTCTTTATTCATGAAGTTGCATTTATTATCGTTAATCACCAATTTTACCTTTTGTAACATGGAGCATATCATCCTCAAATTTTGTACATGGTCCTCTTCTTTAAACTTCTATACAAGAATGTCATCAAATAAAACAATGTATCATTTACTAACAAATTCTCTTAAAACTTCATTCATGAGCCTTATCAATGTGACTAGAGTAATGGTTAGCCAAAAACGCATGACTAACCACTTATACAAGACATTTGGTGTCTTCAAGTTTGTTTTCCATTCATTTCCCAATCTAATCCTTATTTGATGATACCCACTTTTTAGATCAATTTTAGAAAAAATCTCAGCATTGGCAAGTGCATCAAGAATGTCATCCATTCTAGGGATAGGAAATCTATACTTGCAATCCTATTAACATCCCTTGAATCTATGCACATCTTTAAATCATTGGTATCTTTCTTTGAAAGTAACCCATCTAGAATGACATAAGGAGAGATGGATTCCTTAATGAAATAATTAGAGAGTAATTCACTTTCTTGCTCAATTATTTCCTTTGATTTGGGATAATGCAATAGGCTCTTTTATTTAGAATTGTAGCTCTAAGTATAAAGTTTATTTGGAATTGTATAGATCTCATTAGTGGAAGCCCTTACAATTTTCCCTTTAACACATCAACAAATTTTAATGCCAAAGGCTACATCACTAGAGGAAGTTCAATTATATGCTCCTCTTAACTTGTTACAAGTGTTAACATGATGATTAAACCATGCCTAACTTCTTCATGTTCTTGTATGTAATCTTGCTGACTAAGTAAGATCAATGAAGCATTAATAGGCATATTTTTCTTATATTTCTACCAAGTCATAGGGATGAGTTCTTGTATCACATTTTCTATTAGGATAGACCAAACATTTCTTGCACCACTAAAAGAAGCTTTGTTATCAAAGTACCAAGGTCTTTCCAAAATAACATGAGCACAATCAATTGAGAGGATATCATAATGTACCTTGTATCTATAAGACGTAATTTTAAAGGACAAAATACATCTCTCTTTTACCTTTTGGAAATAATCCTTGGAAAGCCAATGGACTCTATAGGATCTAGGATGTGGAAATGTCTTCAAACTAAAATAAGAAATATCCTTTAAGGAAATCACATTTTCTTGAGCTCCACCATCAATTAAAATGGGTATTCATTCTCCACTATCTAGATACCTAGATCTAATTCTAAAGATCACTTTTCTTCTAGGATCCTCATTGACATGAACATTTTTTATAAGAGTGCAAGAATTAATTTTAGTGGTATCTTCAATCATTGGTGCATGAGGATTACCTTCATTAGAGGATTCTTCCTTTTTCAAGTTCTAAAGCTCCTTGCCTTTGGAGATCTTTGGCTTTTTTCACTTCCATTGTTTGTGCCCCTTTTCACTACAATTAAAGCATTGAAGTTTTGATGCATAGCTTGACCCCTTTCATTCTTAGAGTCTTTCTTGGAATTTGAGACCTCCTTGGCTTCTCTTGCTTCTCCTTTGTATCTTCTTTGGCATTTTCCTTTTCCTTGGCTCCTCTCTTATCTTTATAAGCTTTGGAGTCCTTACCTTTAGAAGACTTGGGACCTCTATTATAGCCTTAGAGTTTCTTCTTAGCCTTAAGAGCCAATTCAAAAGCCTCATCCAATGTTTGGGGCTTATAGAATGTTAGCTCTTGTTGCTATTCTCTCTTTAATCCTTATTGGAAATTGGATGCTTATTCATAATCATCTCAATGGACTTTTGCAAGTTAAAAATATTTGCAAAAATCCATGTAAAAGTCTTTAACTCTCTTATCACCTTACCTTAGATATTTCAATTTTTTAATTTCTTCTTGCATATGTTGGTTCTTCTCAAATTTTTGTTTGAGCATGAACTGCATAAGGGACCAATATTTGATAGAAGTTCCATTAATCACAAGGCAAGTATGGCTCTCCTTTTCCTACCAAATTTATGGCATAACATCAAGCTTGGTTTAAGCTTATGACACCTTTTGATGATTTTTCACATCTTCTAGCTCAAAGTACTTATTCAAAGTCTTGAGCCAAGAAAGAAAAGATTTTGTGTCTTCCATCTCATTGAAGGTCTTCACTTCCACATGAGGCATTCTAGAGGCATGTCTAAAAGCCTTTACAAGAGTAATATTTAATTCTTCTTTTTGGATCCCTTGAGGTTTGAAAGTAGATTCATAATGATAATAAGGATTAGTGAAATACCCTGCACATATTTTGCATGACATTTGACATTATACTCTTAAGATGTATACTAAAAAATTGCAAAAGAAAGGAAGTTAAATCATTATTAATCATAAATATTAAATAAATTAATGTTTCAAGTGATCTTTCTTGGAATTATTTACAATTACAAGGGGATGCTGCAACTGATTTTTTTTAAAAAAAAAAAGTGTTTACCCATAAGATAGTTAAATTAGAAGTTTATAACTCAACATTGTCTATTAGAATTGAACTCAATTTGAAACTTCTAAGTCAAGAGTCCTACCACTAAGCCAACACTTCATTGTTTCTTTATGATTATCTTTCTAAAGTATCTTGTCCTTAGAAACTATCCAAAATTTTCATCACTTCATTATCTTGGTGTCTCTATAGCTCATCTATAATAGGTTGACCATTAAAATAGGTAAAGTATTTAGAGATGAGTTAACCCAATTTTAAATTCAATTGTACAATGCAAAAGAAAAGAAAAAAAAATTTTGTTTTCTTACAAACATAGAAATCAACCATAATCAATTTACAAAGGCATGTGTGTCTACTCTCCAAAAGCTTAAGAACTCTTGGAAAACTTGACCTTCTTGAACCAAATTAAATACAAAACTACAAACAATAGTGCTCTCAAATAACTTACAATTAGTTACCCTTTCAACATAATTCATTGAAGAGAGCCAAATTCCAATTGCTTAACCCCCTCTTAAGTGCTTTTCATGATCTTTTATAGGCCTTGAAGATTGGTGGCTCCCCAATTGTCTAGCCAATGATAGATTGCTTGAGTGGTTACCTCATTATCTTGTAAAGAATTCTATAGTTTCAATTTCATGAGAAAACATGTAAACATTTAGTTTTAGTTTCACTGCAAGTGTGATACTCCAAAATAACATAGAAAATAAAGCCCCAACATAGCATAGAAATTTAAGGTTCATCCATTTTCAAAATGTCTTTTCAAAATTTCCATTACAACTAATCATGAAAGAGGTGCCACATGCATCCATGCTATAGCAACCTAACCATGCACGAATACTCATTAAATGTGAGAGAGGTCTTAGGATGGAGGTTCTCCTAGTCTCTCCCCATGGTTCGAGGACCATGGAACACTCTGATGTATCCTTGAGTGACATTCAAGTGTTAAAAAACCCATCCAGGCTTGTCGATACCAAGCCAGCAGTAGGACTCCCTCTTGTTGCAGCCCTCTCTAAGTCCTCTTCATACTATCCTCACATGGAGAACTACATGGCCCTAATTTTATAGTGGTCACAGATATGTAGGTAGCCAAGATTGAATAGTTTTGGTGCAATGCCTTGCTGAAACTTGTACCAAATCGTGAGGGATCTAGGGATGAAGTGCTCCTTGTAGATACATTATCTCCTCTTTTACCAAATGATGTATATAGGGTTGCTTGTGTACTTATTTGCTAAGTCATCGTTAGGAGTTTAGAGGTTTTCCCTGAGGCGTATTATCTCTTGTTAAGAAGCTATTATGTAGCTTGCTCCCTTCCAAGGGTTGCTTACTTGGTTAGAGGTGTATTCCCTAGGTCTTCCACCCCAAATCCATTAGATCTAAGGGAATTCCTTGGGGTTTCAGACAATGTTGGGGTAGCTCTATTACAAATGGCATCAAAGCATTTTTGTATCGTGTTGTGACAAGTGTGCTACCCTTCAGTGGTGTTATACCTTTGAGGTTTCTTATTGATGGTCCTTCTATATATATATCCTAGTGATATAGGATCATATCCTCATATACTCTTCAAAGAGTTGTCTTATGGTAAGACTCTTAAGCTTTTCATTATGGGGTCGATGCTACGGTGTAAGCAATTGATGTATGTTGTTCTTACTAGAGGATGTATACGATTGCATTGTGGTGTTGTCCTTCATTGATTTACTTGTGGTTGGGCTAGTTATGGTTTTACTTCAATATGGCTAAGGAGAGTTCTATTGGCAACTTATAAATTGTTGTTGCTAAAGGAGCTCTAATCTTTAGTGGTTCATTTGGGATGAATTGACCTAGTCTTTGCTTCAGTCTCCACCCAGATGACATGTATTAGGTGGCATTGATTGGATTATGTAGGATGTGGTATCCTTACATCCCTACTTACCTTAGATATAGTGAGAGTGGGAATTACAAATTGGGACATGCTGGTTTCCAAGTAACTCAAGATGGGGGACCTTCAAACATGTGCTTCCCCCATTCAAACATGTGGTCTTGGTGAGCCTTGTTTTGGGTGGATCAAGATTGTTGTTGGTAGACTTCATATGCTCGTGTTTGTGATTGTGTGTTTGTCTAGTTGTGTGGGCATGTCTTCCCTTGGCTGCATTTTCAGATTTTACATGTTTGTTCCTCTCACTATGTCAATCATTCATTAACGCAAGGCTTTGTGTTCCATGCTGGGTGATGACTTGTTATTGAAAATTGTCAACGATGCATTTTGAAGCCATGCATACCATTCCTAAGAATAAATTTTTGTGGCCATTATTTTGATAACCTCTTGTGTTTCAGGTATGGTTGCCCTTGTTGTAGACTTTTCAGACATTATGTTTTCTAGTTTGAGTTAGTTGTGCTGCCCTTGGTTGTGTGGCATCACTTATTTGATTGATGACATTTCTTTGGGTAGTTTGTTTTGAAGACCTTTTGGAGCAGGTCATCTTATTAATGGTTCTTGTTGAGACCTCACCTCTTTTGATGGGAGTCTTCCCTTGTGAACACATCCTCTTTGATGTTGCTATTCATAGTGAAAATTGGATCTTTGTTGTTGAGACCTATGGTTGGCTAGATCTTGGTATCCCTTCTCATGTTCTGAGTTGAGATAATGATTTTCTAGTGCCCATGCCTCTTGTGAATCTGTTGAGATTTTGATCCTGGTGGGAACTAGTAACAGTGGCTAGGAACATTTGTTGTTTGTGAATCTTTGGGAATTTTGATAGTGTTCCAGTTCTCTCTCTCTTGGTGTGCCTCATGATAAATTCTTTTGTGAATTCTTTTGTGTTCTAGTTCTCTGTTGTATGATCATGCTTGAGGGTTGTGTATGAGGTTGATGTGTTGATCATGTTCCTACTAACTCTTTTGTTTTTAAGCTATTGTCTCAGCCTTGCAGATAGCATAGATACAAAGATACGGTTAGTGGTGGCCTCAGTTGATTCTGTGAGCACTATGTCTATGGGGAAGATATGTGCTCTCAAGACCTTCATGAATTGGTTATATGGTCTTGAAATCCTGACATTGGGTTGTGGATTTATTAGTACCCTTGCTATGGTGGAGTAGCTAGTACATCATGATTTGTTTTCCTCTCAATGCTGGGTGGGCACTAATAGAGGATGGTGGTTGGTCCTAGACCATATAGATATTGGCTTAGCAGATGACATAAAATAGTATTCTTGGTTGTGCTAGATACTAATGGCCCAAGAGTGATGAATGCCTTGAGGTCCCATTGTGGTGGGTGGTGGATTCTCAAATGGTGTTCTACATTATTTGATTGTTGTGTTTGTGTTCTGTTTTATTTTCTTTCAATGGTAGTCTTCCTGTGGGTGCAATGCTACAATTTTCCATGTAGGTGTAGAGACAAAGATAGGTTTTTCTTAGAATAGCATGATGTAGCTTTGGCATTGCTCTTGATGGCCTAAACCCTTCAACTTAGGATGGGCTTAGATAGTTTGTCCTATAGCCTTCTAGGCTTGGGTAGCATTCTTGAATGTCATGTATTATGCTTACCAATTATATTCCTACCTTGAGTATGTAATATTTTAATGTTGTGATGTATTCAGTCTCAATAGATCATGCACACAGAAGTGCTAGATGTTGTTTCCCTATGTGGATATGTTGTCCCCTTATTGTAGACCTGTGCCACACCCAGTGACAAGGCCAAACTTGATGTACAGTATTTCCCTGTGCTTATCTTTGGATCACCTTCTCTCTATGTTTTTTAAGTGGCCTCAATTTCTTGATATGAGATATTCTAAAAGCCCTATGGAAGATCCTATTTTTGTAAACAATGTTGTAATAAGAAGGCCAAGGCATGTTCTTGCCCATGGCACTCTTGAACTGATGCTTTGTATTCTGGTCATCTTGGCATGTCTTGATGATATGTCCTTCGGTAAGCATTTTTGAGACAAGATAAGTTGTGGAATTCTTCCTTTTGGGTTCCTTGATTGGCAAAAATCTTATTCACGAGTGATTGATGATGGAATGTAGCCCACAATTCAAACAAACTGGTTCGATGAACTTGATCTTAATAGTGGGTGGTTCTTGGTGGCCATGTGAATTGCAATGGTAGATCAAATATCCAAATCAAAGGTGATGCTGTTATGACTGGTTGTGGGGTAGAGTTGAGTTTCGGGTACTAGCACCTAGACTCCCTCTTCCATGATTAGATGTGTTCTTTGGGACAATTCTTGCAAGCATTGGGGTGGTGGTCCATCTTTGAACAAATGGTGTTATAGTTACACAAATCATTAATTTCTCTTGGAGGCCCTACATGGTGGACCTTTATGTACTTAAAAACACTTGAGCCTACGCTCCCATGACTGGGGGCTTATGGTGCTTTTATGGACTATGGTGTATCACCCCATCTCTATGGTGTATCGTTGATTATTTCAGTGTCCCAATCTCTCTAGTGGGATAGCATGATTGAGCACTCTATTACATAGTGACTCTCTAGCCATATGACATGTCCCATTCTCCATTTTGATGGACACCTTCTTCAATTTCTGATAGAATAATGTGGATTGTATCAAGACAATTGTTTTCTAGATGGGATTCAGAAGCAGTTGATGTTTGGGGCTTGTTCCAAGTAGTGGTCCCAAGTTCTTGAACTCTTGGGGCTAGTTTTCAGAGACGAGATATTATTACCATATTCAAATTCATGGAATCTTCTTTGTGAGACCATGCAGTTGATGTAGACTTGATGTATATACCTCTTCTCTTGTAAGCAAGGTGTGATCCTGTGTACTCTCTCTTAGTTTTGGGGCTCTAGAGGGACTTCCTTGTTGAGTTTCTTTGGTAGACCTCCCTTATTGTAAACCCTACAAGGATGAATCATGGATTGTTTTGAATTGGTAGTTGATGAGGGTGATGCCCATTCGTTGTAATTTCAAATTGTCTCAAGGACCTAGTCCTCTTATGGGCAAACTATTCTTGATGACTCTTGAGTTCATTGATTAGATTCGATGGTAATAGGTAGTGGTGTGGCCTTGTGCACCACAATTTTTGTAAATGGGATGGAGTAGTGTATATGAAATGAAAACCTAGATCTCTTGTGGTGAAATGGAACCTCTCTCTGTGAAAGTTTGGAGGATGAACTCTTTGGCTTGTTGAGTTGAGCATTAAGTTGGGATTGAATGTGGGTAAGACCTATGAATCTATGTCTTCCCTCAATTGGTAGTAGTTTGACAATATGGTTGTGTTGGCTATGTGGACTAGTAGAGCATGTACCATGGAAATGGTGCAACTGGACTATTGTTCTTGCTTGTGGAAGGAGCCTCACAATGAGGATCTTCCCTTTCAATTGAAAAATCCAATGAAAGGTGTTGATCATGAGTTGTGGTCATTCTTGGCATGGCAGGAAAGTTTAGATTCTAGGAATTTAGATGTTCCTTAGAAAATTCATGACAGTAGTTATCCTTGAAGGTGATTCTACATGCTTCCTTGGACTAAGCATTCATAAAATGATGCTAGTCCCACCTCTCGGAGTGGGAAGGATAGGCTATAAGATGTGAGTGTAGTTGATCCTTTTCCATAAATGAGACATAGTAGTTGTAATGGACCATGTGGAAATGGTTGGCATGAGACGTGTGTATGGAGGATGGTCTTGGGGTTGGTTGCCCAACCCATCCTCCATTTGTCTAAGCACTCAAGTAGGCATTCTTGATGATGGACATCCTCAAAGCATGCCAATGATAGACTGGGTTAGGATGCTATGATAGCCTCTTGGAGAAGTTTTTTAAACAAATTTTTCAAACAAATTTTGGATATTCTCTTTTGCTACAAATGCAAATTGTAGTGTTGGGTGATGAAATTTGGATTGCAGTGCTAGTGCATCTGCGAATGACAAGGTCAGATTCAAGGGATCTACTTCCAAACCTTGTTTCAAAGGGGAAGCATGCTCAACTCCCTTTCTACCAACTTAGACTAATGTAGATGTGGAAAAAGAAAAGAAAATATGTGGATGGTATAGACATGGTGATCCAATACTTAGATGGATCTTGATGCCATAAGTAGAACTTGGGGTTCTGGCAAGCTTGAGTTGTTCATAGAGACATGGCTCTTTTGAAACATGTTCTCTTTCTCGGTTACAGTTTCCTAAGTCCATCACTAAGGTTGAAAGTGATTCTGGTGGGCCTTCAGAATTGATGACAAAAAAAATGAATTGATGGGTGCCAAGAAGCAATTTAGGATGAAACTCAGTTGGACTTATGGAAGAAGAGCACATTCCTTTGCATAGGCATGGGTCTATGCAAGAAGACAAATCTCTAGACCTAATAAGGGACAGATCTAGGGGATGCCTTAGAGACGATGGCCCTTTAGGTTGGACTTGTTCCTCTTATCATAGAGTAGGGAAAGCTTTTGAGTTCCTTCAAGTGTCCTTTGTGTTTCATGCAAGGCCTTGGATGAAAGGATGTATAAGATATTAGGGTTGGTACCTTCCTTCAAGCCTAATGTTAGTTGAGTTGATGGACTCCTTAGAATTGACGAGGCTCCGTGTAGTCTTGAAACTTATCCTAGGCTCCACTATAAGGATGTTGCTTCTTTTGTATGGGGGAGGATTGTGAGAGAGGTCCCAATATGGAGATTGTCTTGGTCTCTCCCCATGGTTTGGGGACCATGGAACACTTTGATGTGCCCTTGAGTGGCACTCAAGTGTTAGAAAACCCATATCGGCCTAATGGTACTGAGCCAATAGCAGGACTCCTTCTTGTTGCATTCCTCTTTAAGTCCTTTTCATACTACCCTCACATGGAGAACTACATGGCCTTGATTCTATGGTGGTTGCAAATATGTAGGTAGCTAGGATTGGATAGTTCTGGTGCAGTGCCTTGCCAAACCTTGTACTAAATTGGGAGGGGTCTAGGGATGAGGTGTCCCTTGTAGATACATCTTCTCCATTTTTACCAATGATGTCTACAAGGTTGCTTGTGTACTTGTTTGCTAAGTCTTCATTAGGAGTTTAAAGATTCTCCCTGAGGCATATTCTCTCTTGTTAAGAAGCTGTTGTGCCGCTCACTCCCTTTCAAGGGTTGCTTGCTTGGTTAGAGGTGTATTCCCCAGGTCTTACATCCTAGACCCCTTAGATCTAAGCAAATTGCTTGGAGTGTTGAACAATGTCAAGGCAACATTGTTATATTAAAGCTCTCTTTTTGAAGTTTAACGGGTAACCAACCCTTTCCCAATTTCATCCTACCTTTCTCTCACTTTTAAGCAACCTCCTCATCAATACAACAACAAAGAACAAGTTTTTCTACTCCCACATAAATAAAGAAATACATGATAAAGGATAAATGAGTCTTTATGAGCATTTCCATGTTGCTTTATGATCCAAGCTTCCAAGTTTCTAGGTTGTAAATAGAATGATGATGTAAAGTGGTAGAAGACCAAGTGCATAAAGAGAGAGAGAGAGGTGAAGGCCAAGCCTTCTAAAAAGCATGGTGTAGATGCGTTGGAGTTGTGCCTGTTGTGAAAAGTCATAATCATTCATTTTTTGATTTTCAATCACGCACAATGACACCTTTCATGTGTGCCTTAGTGATATGGGTCTTACCTTAAGATGGCTAATGCTTGGTTGGAAGTGCAAATTTGAAATTATGGGTACTTTAGCATTTAGAAATTGAGGTGTCATATAGTAAAAATTACCTTTGCTAGGTAACCTATAGCCACCTAAACTTAATATTTATTGTATAATTCTGATAACTTAGAATTGCTAAAAATTTATGCTATGCTCGGGCTTAAAAAAATTTCCCAACAATATTCACCTTTAAGATATATATAGTCAAATTAGAACTTTATAACTAGTATTACTCACCAAAATCAAACCCATAACTTGAAGTTATTAAGAATCTTACAACTACGTTGATAGCTCATTGTTAAAGAATTATGCAATAGCTTCTTGGTGAGACACTTTTATAGTGGGTCTAAGGGTTGAACTTGGTAACCTAGAATTTATAAGAATTAATTTGAATAAGAATTATGCAATAGACTTGTGGGGGAACATTTGTAGATTAAATCACATTTATCATCTTGTGTGGGTAGGGGTTGACTATGACAAAATTATGTTGGAATAAGAATTATGTAGAAGTTTTATATTGAATCACATCTACCCTCTTGTGTAGGTAAGGGCTGACCACGACAAGTTTCTTTATATTAAACTTAGAATTTATAGCAAATCATATGCTTATGATGGAACTTGAAGAGGAAGGGGTTAATTAGAAAGAATGACTATAAGTGCACTCCAAGACATATAGCCAGCAAACCTGATTTAGTAGAAGAATTATAAAGAAATATAGTAATGTCTTAAGTATGACTTGAATTTGCAGCCTCACCAAACAATACACTACACTTAAACCACCTATCATTAACATGATGCTTAAAAGGTAATTTGCATAACAAAACAATTTAAACTGCCTACCACAACCATGTTGGAATACGTAATTAGAACTTGAAAAGAATCACGGGCACCGATTACGTAAAATAAGAGTATTGTTAGATCTTTAAATAAATATAAAATGAAAAAAATCAAAGACCATTAGAGAGGACAATGGCAATGGAATAAAGATTGCTACTAAGCCGGCTTCACCTACCCCACGGTTAAAAGGCTGCATTGTGCTGGCAGCCCGACCCCACGGCAACTTATGATGGAACTTGAAAAGAATTAGTAAAAGAAAACCTTTCTTATTTATATAAAAAAACCAAAGGGGACCCATTCGACGGCGACTCCGCTTGTACGAGGGAGACTTGCATCTTAGTATCTGATCTGTGGTTGGACTGTGGCCATGCCTGGTAAATGAGTGATTATCCAAAATGGATTTGGATGCAATTCCCTATCAGATACTGGGAGTGGCCTCCAAATGTTTCAGGTGGCTGCAGCTCTACCAGACAATTTCACCCACAATTTTCCACCGTAACGTTGCCAAAATCGTGAAAACCATAATAATAATAATAGAGCGTTGGGTTTTTAACAACCCTGCTTCAAATTTTATTCCAAGCTGCTACCGGTGGCTGTTGGATTCACACCTACCCAATCACAGCTACCCAAGCACAGAAGACTCGATACGGGGATCGAATCATAGAAAACAAAAGAAGACAAAAATACTTAAATATGTTAGAGAAGGCCGGGAAAGGAAAGAGAAATTGAAAGCTCAGTTTATCTCAGCTCAAAATCACGATAAGATCACAACATCAAGATAAACAGGAAACAGGGAACAACAGACGGCAGTAGCGTAGCTTTTGAGTGACACAGCACAGCGGCAGAGGGAAATTAGGCAATCAGGAAGGAAGCAAGTCAGTCATGGATGTAAGGAAACTGGGGATTTCAGTCACTCCTGTGACATGGATTGTTCATTTTCTGGCAGTGGTGGCTGCGGTTCTGGTGCTGGTCTGGTGCATTTCCTTCCGAGGTGGCCTCGCCTGGGAAGCCCCAAAAAAAGCCCTCATTTTCAATGTGAGTTTTAAACCCCTTCATTTTCTTTTCTGCCTTCTCAATCAACCTTTGCATATCTCTGTGTTGTTCTTCTGCCTTGTTCCCTGCGTCTGTACTTCACCACGTCACAGGTTGGATTCAATGGCAATGCTCAGGCATAGGTTGAAAGCAATTTTCGTTAAAGGAACTGTGAAAGTGCTTTGAATAGATCTAAGAGGTTCAGTGGATCCTGGAGGATCTTAGTGGAGTGAGTGGACATAAGTAAATCGAGAAGAAGTCTCAGTAAGCTCAAGTATAAATTTGTAGTTATTCATAGGTTTTTCTGTTGTAATCAACAGCGATTCGTTAAGGTGGCTCTTTTGCCTCCTATATCCTTGATGCCTGCCCCCGCTGTATTTTCCAGGGATTTCTGATTAGGTTTGTTTTCATTGTTAAGGTTTTGAGTGACGTTGCACTGTATGGGAAGAATCTGCAATTTGGTTCATGAGAATTTTGTGGGTTTTCAGTTTTGGTGATAGGCATCTTTCTTTTCTGGGGAGTAATCAATTTGAAGGCCTTCCACAGCCAAACAGTTTTGTTCCAAGGTTGCGGATGCTTTGTTCTTTGATTTTTTAAAGGAATCTTAGCTTTCATTCGTCAGATTACGGACGCTCTTTTTGTTGTTTGTTTCCTTTTCACACTTGGGGATAGTATTTGAAATCTGAACTGTTTTGGGGTCAAGTCTGGCAACAATGGTTATAGATGAATCATTCGAGCTCTTAATGTCTTTGAGTTTGCGTCTGCCTTAACTGTTTCAAGAATTGCAAAATTGAAACTGTAACAGTTTGGTTTAAACCATTTTCGCCCAAGGATTGTAATAACTTGGAAGTGGCAGTATATAGATTTGATGGCTTACGCGGGAATTTATGTTTGAGTCGTTCATTGGATGTTAATTAATCTGTACTGTAAAATAAAGAAAACTCTCGGTTTTGGATGATTCAGTAAGTTATTACACTGAGGACTTCACGGAGCCTAGAAGACATTACTTATACTGAAATTGAGGCTGAATCCTGACCTAATATTTTTGTACTTGTGGGTGCAGATTCATCCTGTGCTTATGCTTATTGGATACATCATCATTGCAAGCGAAGGTAAATTCCTTAAGTCTCTTACTCTTTCTTCAATATCTGTATGTCCAGATTGGTTTATGCCACCATCTTATTCAACCACTTGTGTTGTATGTGATTTCAATAGGCATTCTAGCATACAGAGTTTTACCCGGAGACAAGTATTTTAAGAAGACAGTCCACTTGGTTCTTCATTTTATTGCCCTGATATTGGGAGCCCTCGGAATACACACAGCCTTCAAATTTCATAACGAGAGCGGGATTGTCAACTTATATAGTTGGCACTCGTGGCTGGGACTTGGCACAATCTGCTTATTTGCCATTCAGGCACGTTGATCATAAGTTTATAACTAACAATTCTGTTATTTATTCAGTATTGTCCAAGAAGATGCATTGAACTGAATTGGAATTTGTTGTCCGATTTTGACTGCAGTGGTTGGTTGGATTCGTAACATTCTTCTATCCTGGCGCAGCAGACTCTGTAAGGGCTACACTTATGCCATGGCATGTGTTTTTCGGATTGTTGATATACATGTTTTCAATAGCAACAGCAGAGCTCGGGTTTTTGGAGAAGCTGACATTCCTGGAGAGTTCTGGGCTTGTGAAGTACGGTTCAGAGGCAATGCTGGTGAACTTCATGGCACTGGTGGTTCTGATATTTTCAGTTTTTGTTGTTTTAGCAGCCATTTTACCTTCAGATGACGAAACCGAGGGATACCAGGCTATTGTATGAACCTCGTCTATGCACATCTCAGTGTTAGTTTCGATCCCATCAGTCTTTTAATATAGCTTAAGTTGTTTTTGTCGAAAATCAGTTGAATCGAGTAGTGCCCTGTAAGCACTCTTGTCGGAATGAATGTACTGAGAGAATTGAATAGTGCGTATCTCGTCTGTAAGCTTGGAGCCGATGTTGTCAATATGAGTCCCTTGTTTCTACTCTTTTGTTCATTTTTAACTCTGCAATCGCATAAACAATGATATAGATAGTAATTATGTGGAAACACGTACAATCCGTCATATCATCATCATACCTCAGTCCACTCCAGTCTTGTATTTTCATGATACACACTGAAATCTGTGGTGGGCTTGAGATTCCTCTATTCTAGAGCAGTAGAGCTGGTCAAGTCTTGCAATTGCAAATCCGTAGTTTGGACTTCAGAGTATATTTAATTATGATCATGAATAAAAATAGAAATTGAAATCTAAAGCTTGTTGTAATAGTATCTACTTAACGGCATTACCCTTGTTTCTTGTCCGCCGCCTGGTGCGTCCAACCCACACAATGTTTCCAACCGAGTACAACCACTGGGAATGGCAGAATCTTCACCCTTTCTTCACCTTTTGTTGGCATAAGTAATCTTTTGTATACATGGAAAAAATTTGAAATGGAAATGAGACTGAATTTTATTACCTTTGTGGCGATTTGTTGATATTGTCCCAAACTTAAGCTGTTAAACTCATGTAAAGGTCAACTATGTAATATAATATTGTAAGGGAATATAAATTTCTTCATTTGATTTTATTTAAAAGTTATAATTGGGAAAAATTGTCGTGTTTGTCTAATCGTACGGTTTACGTTGAATGCAATTCCTACTCAGTTTTGAGATAAAAGAGTTTCTCCATAACATTTTACATAAGTGTACGGACCTCACTGGGATTGCAGATATTGTAGATCATTATCAATATACTTTATATAATTAGGATTTACTATGAATACAGTTGAACTTTCTTTTGTCTATTCATAACTTTCATTTACTCACGGTTTGTTTATTTATATTTAAGATTTATTATATTAATATTTATCATCCCATTTTGTTGGGACAAGGTTAGGATAATAAGATGATGAATTATCTTACCATTTTACTTTTTTTTAATATATTATTAATTTTCTTATTATAACGATTGGATATTTGTGATGAATCATCACTTGGTTGGGTTATTTGATAAAAAGTCAATTGGTTGGCTTTGATATCTTAGCCCCGATATCTTGGCTCTGATAATAAGGCTCCAATAACAAGGCTTCCATATCTTAGCCTTGATATCTTGGCTTTGATAACAAGGCTCTGATATCGGGTACTCGATATCGGAGTTTCAATATTAGGTAGTCGATGTTGAATATCTGATATCGAGGCTAGCCTAGAAATATACCACTTGGGCACATGGTTTGGGTGGTAGTTTTTCATAGTTTTGTAGTAGTTGAATTCTTGCAGTTTTATTCCGTAATCTTAGAGAATGGTTAGTGAGTGCCCATAGAGTGGATCTAAATTAGTTGTATGAAGTCTTATTCGATTGGCGATGTACCTGGACATATTCCATGAGCGATAATAAGATCAAGATTGATTCTTATTCATTGCAGCACTTTGACTTAGATTAGATTTACTTTCTATGCAAATACTTTTCATATACTTAGTTAATATTTACATTTTCATGCATGTTAATTAATTAAACACATAAGTACGATCACTTTGAGCATGCGTATGACTCTTGGTAATCCCAGCAACGCTTAACGTTTGGTAACCTAGCAGCATTATGTGTTCAGGATGTGCATGGGAAGTGGGATCTGATACTTATGTTGGGACAATTGATTATTAATTAGCAATTAGATTAGTTGAATTGATTATAAATTAAGTTTCAACCTATGGTTAATCGTAGAACAATAAACTATGAAATAATAAAAATCATATGCCTCACTCTGGATTAAACCATACATGACAAAGGTACTATTAGTCCAAGTGGGAAGAGAGTGAACTGCGATTAAGGCATAGCGATTTAGATGCCACAACTAGTTCCATCCATAGAATTTGACCAGATCATGCGTGAATGCATATGATTCGTATGGTTGGGCATAGGGGTACCTTGCTGCTCCTCATTGGCGCCTTTGCCGAGGATGGTGCTAGTTATCTAGATTAGTTATATTATACAGGATTGTTGTAAAGGCATTAACGATCTATCTTTTAGAAAATATTAATATTTTAAACTACACATGTTATCAGGTAAAATCATGTCTTCTTCACATAGGAGAAATCATAGGATCTATACTAAAGAAAATTGGAGTAAACAACCTCGAACAGGGGTTTCTTATGCTCATTTAGACCCTTACTACACTCAAAGATTACATTTAACTAGTGCAGACAATCCTAGAGGAGATGGAAAAAGTCCTAAAACAAGGAGGGCCTCAAGGCTTAGGACCTCCTCTAAACTTAAACAAGATAAATCAAAGGACCAAAGGGAGAACTATAGGAGCCATGGAAATTCTCCCAGTTCCTCATATTCCTCTTCCTCTTTAACTTCTAGTTCTAACGGAGATGAACATAGGTATAGAGATAAAGCTTCACTACGAGGTCAAGACAAAGATAAAAATCGAACCCAAAGGGCAAAATCAAAGACATCATAATGAGCGTAGACAAGATCGTCACAATCAAATGAATAAAAATAGAAATTTTCATCATAACATGTCTGATGACGATGAACCCTTGTTGGTCACTAAGAGCCTGATGCAGATCATGGACGCAGTTAAGATACCTCACAGGCATCGCAGGAACAGTCACTTACCTAGGCTTGATATAAACAATATCCCTAAATTTGCGAGAGGCTATGTTTTGGATCCACAACATCATCTACAAGCCTTCCATGATGCTTGTGCCTCGTACAACATTGAAAGTGGGTGGCAAAAGCTTAAGCTCTTTCGTAGGACACTAATCAATGAAGCTGAAAGTTGGTATAGATTGTTGGAACCAAGTTCCATTCACTAGTGGTTCACAATGATGGAACTTTTCAATGAAAAATACCAAACCTATGAGAGAGTGTCCAACCTAAGAAAACAAATCCAAGAATGGAAGCAAGAAAATCATGAACCCTTGGATGCGGCCTTGGATAGATACTGTTCACTACTACATAGATGTCTTGGCCATGATTTCTTTGAGGAAAGGCAACTTTTCCACATCATCAATGGGCTTCATAATGAAATAAGGAAGACCCTTGGGATGTATGTCCCAAGTGAATTATACGAGTTATGAACCCATAAGATCCAAGAGCTAATTAAGCATGTGGCAAAAGAGGAAGGAGAGCTATGCAAATAGGAGAATGTTGAGGAAAACAAATGGGACCCAACTATTTAAAAGAAAATGATCCATATCTATGATGAGGAAAAGAAGGCAACTCTCAATGAGATAATTTTACAATGAACCTTGCCAATGCAAAATTCTCTTATTAAGCTTGAAGCAAAGTTGGATAACATGTCAAAATTGATGAATGAGAAAGTTAAAACTTGCATAGAAACCATAGAGGAGACAGTGACACAAAGCAAATCAAGCAATCATAGCAAAAGGAGGAAAAAGAACCAAGAAACAACTAGGAACACTTATTGACAAATAGGAAACATGACTGAAGAAAGTGAGGCTATAGACTCAACCACAGACGAAGATAATGAATGTGACATTTGCATATATGAACATCCAAAGGGCCATTTCCAGATCTTGTTGCATCTACATAAGAGTTGGGTAGGGGCATTAAATCTAAAGTTTGTATAGAAGTACATGCTCAGGAGATTTCCTCTTCCACACAGTAATTTTAGATAATCCCAAAACCAACCATACTATCCTGGGGGNCACCACCAAACCAACCCTATCCTTCCTACCAACCAAAACCTCATGGATATTATTTTCAACATCCTATTTCACCAACTAGTTTTACTTCCTCTATTTCAAATTACTACTACCACTCTCCCAAATATCATTATCCCACAACATCTTATACGAGATCACCACCTCACACCTCTCACCCTGCATCATATCCTCAATATGTTCATACTCACCTTCATCATATGTCACCTCCAACAACACAGGAAGGTTCAGCATCACAACATCAATGATAGAATGTCACTTGTGCTATGAACATACATGTAAATGATAATGCTAGTAGATCTCAACTGTATTGTCGGAAGTGTCCCTTTTGGAGGAAAGGCCATAAGCTGAGGCAAAACACTCATGGACCTACTACATCACCTGAATCAACACAAGACCAATATGATGCAATAACCTTCCTTACAAAAATGATGTCTCCTAATCATACGCAAAAGCCAACAACCATCACCACACCAACACAAGACATAAACAATAAACCTATCATTGTGGAGAGACAGAAGTATCCATGCATCACCAATAATGATAAAGGGTGTAGTTGTGGGTCAGAAGTTTGAAATATTAACACAACCCCTATACTAGCCCACCATAAAGTTCAAGAGCAAGTGTGTGAGCAAAAGCCAATCTATGCAGTAACCACTAAACCAAAAGACACCCAGTGGCTTGAAAATGAGAATATGAAATTGTCACAAAGATGCATGGAAGTAATTGATTTGCTTATCAGTTTTGGAATTTTCTGATTCTTCATATGTTTTTTATTTCTTAACATTTTTCTTTTCTTTATAATTTTTCTCTTTTCTTGAGTCATTCTCTTTATTTTTTATGAATGTATTTTATGTTTTTCTTAATAAAATTGCCAAGTCATGATGCAAAAGTCAACACTATGTGTTGGTTTTTTTGTGCTATGCTATTAAGATGATTGGGTAAGTAATTGTGTAAAGTAGCGAGGCCACCTCATCCATCCCTCTAGTTCTTTGAATAAAAGGTCTTTTTCATGGAAGCAATTTGGTTGTTATTTTATGAAACTAAAATTCATTGATGATCATTGAACCTTGAAGAAAGAGGAAATGACCAAGTGAAAATGGCAAAGGGTGTGACCTCAAGGGGACTTGTTGGGTTTTCTTCTTGAATTCCTTCATGTGGTTTATGACTCCTCAAGGAATGTATCATCACTCCTTTGTCAACCAATAAATAGGAAGCTATGTCTTTGCATAGTGTGGTTTCCATTTGAAAAGAAAAAATAATAATAATGGGAATTCAAAGCACATCCCTTAGAGACAATAATGGGCTACAAGCACTAGTTATGGGGCTGGAAAAACATGTTACCTATGCCTGAAGGCATCCCTCTAACTAAGGCCCTTCCTTTCTTCCTCTCTTTTTTTCTCTTTTTGGAGTGATGATTGTTCTTTGAGGTGGTTGTGGACTCATGTTGGTTGGTAGGATGGAACACATCAATGCGAGATCATTGTTCATGGTATGGACTTGGTTTGAACTTCAACGAATAGGTATGTTGATCATTTTAATCACACTTGTTACAAGAACCTATTGTGGACATGGTCAAGTACCTTACATCATGATCTCTGCAATCCTTTCTCATCCCATTATTCACCTCACAGCTACATGCGATTATGAGCCTTTTGATTTTGTGTAGTATAGTGTAACATCCTAACCACAGTAGTTGTGTGTTGTTTGGAACAAAGGCATGGTCTACATTTAACTTCTTGGGTGCTCATGGACATCTACAGAAGTGGTTATGCAAGGGCATTATGGCAAGAGCCTACTTTGGGGAGGACCCACTTGCATAAATTTTTTTGATCATGGCTTTGAACTAACTTTCACATCTTCTAAAACATCATTGACAATTTCTTTGAATTTATGCATGATTTTGGGCCTACTTCTCATCTGTTTCATTAATTTTTCTACTTTTCTATTTCCATATCCATTAATATTTCTTGGCCATCTTCTGAATTAGACCTTTGGTTTTAATTATTCAAAAATCTATGTGCTTTTGAATGCCTGCTTTAAGATTTTTGAAATTTTTCCAACATCCTATTTTTGAACATCATGGTAACTAATATTATTTGATCAAAATAATGTAAACAGCTTGATGATTTTAGTTACCTCATAGCCTTGGGCATAGTATGCTGTAATCACCTTGTGCTTAAATGAAAACTAAGGGATTCAAAAAGGGTTAATTATTAAGGAAAATTTACCAAAACTAATGTTGATCCTTTGGTGACTACAGGTGATGGTAAAAAAAACATCTAAGGAAGAAGGTCTTTTTCCAAGCATGAAAACAAAGCCAAGAGAGGGACAACAGAGGATATGATCATGGATACATCATAGCATATACTAGATAGCAACTCAAGCTTCACATGTTCACTAGATCCATGGGGTGATGAGAAGAAATTTCAGTCCACCCTTCAAGAATATTCTGCATAACCAGAAAAGCATCAACATAACAATCAAGGTTAAAAGTCTACCACCACTAGTGACAACAAGGAGAATCATCTTCAATGGATTCTTGAAGACCTCTACAAATTTTTTAATCTTCAAAGTCTATCCAGTCTTTTTGTCACTCTATCATTTTGTATACATCCACTCAAATAAAATTTTGTAATGTGGCACTCAGAGTCAATTAGTAGTTAGCATCAGTCAATAATTCCATACCTTTCCAATTTTATAAAGAAAGCTTAATCCTATCCTATTAACTTGAGGACAAGTTCTTATTTAGTTATGGAGGAATGATGAATCATTAGTTGGCTGGGTTATTTGATAAAAGTTAGTTGGTTGGCTTCAATATCTTAGCCCTGATATCCTAGCTTCGATAACAAGGCTCTGATATTGAGTACTTGATATCGGAGCCTTGACATCGAGTATTAATTTTAGAGCCCAGGGCACAATGTCGGATATCCAATATCAGGGGGTATGGGCCAGCCTATAAATATACCACTTGGGCACACAGTTTGGATGATAGTTTTACATGGCTTTTCATAGGTTTGTCAATATAGTAGTTGAATTCTTGTAGTTTTATTCTGTAATCTTAAAGAACAGTCAGTGAGTGCCCACAAAGTGGATCTAAGTCAGTTGTACAAAGTCTTATTTGACTGGCAATGTACTTGAACATATTCCATGAGTGGTAATAAGATCGAGATTGATTCTTATTCATTGCAGCACTTTGACTTAAATTAGACTTACTTTCCATGCAATTTACTTTTCATGTACTTAGTTAATATTTACATTTTCATGCATGTTAATTAATTAAGCACATAAGTACGATCATTTTGAGCATGTGTATGACTCTTGGTAATCCCAGAAACACTTAATGTTTGGTAACCCAACAACATTATATGTGTTCAAGATGTGCACAGGAAGTGGGATTGGATACTTATGTTGGGGCAGTTAATTATTAATTAGTAATTAGATTAGTTGAATTGATTATAAATTGAGTTTCAACCTATTGTTAATCATAGAATAATAAAATATAAAATAATAAAAATCATATGCCTCACTCTAGACTAAATGATGCATGACAAAGCTACCACTAGTCCAAGTGGGAAGAGAGCGAATTGCGATCAAGACATAGTGATCTAGATGTCACAACTAGTCCCATCAATGGAATTTGATTGGATCATGTGTGAATGCTTATGATTTGTATGGTTGGGTGTAGGGGGTACCTTGCTGCTCATCAACTTGTAATATCATGGTTATGGGTTGATATGTTTTAATTAATTCTTTTTATTTTTTTCATTGAACTAAGTTTGTTAATTCATGTGCATATTGAATTCCAAGATAGTATCAAAGAAAGGCTAGTTTATTGAGGTAGCTCTCTTTGTATAGGCTATCATGAAAATAGTGTTCTTGGTTATCATGAAAATAGTATTCATGGTTTTGAGTGGTTAAATAGATTTAATGCATTAATTCCATGTTTTCTTAATAAAATAATGGTGCCTAATTCATTGAAAGCATACTATGACATTCATGATTTCTTTGTGCATGTGATTAGCTTGTTTAGCTTCTTTTGTGTTTCATTCATGTAGTTTTGCTAGTTCATTTAGTGCTAGGTTTGAGCTTGCTACGAGTTTAGTTTGCCATACTAGCAATTGTGCATATTTGATTTTGGCTAAGGGTCAATGTATTTTCTATTCATTTTCTACTAAATGTCATGTTTTATGTATCTTGAAAGGTACAAATATTAATTAAATTATATTTCTTATTAATTCCTATTATTATTATTAAGTTATGAAGAGATGCAATAGTTTGCTAAATGGTTGTTTATCTTCTTTCCTTAATAGGGTAAATGGAACTAAAGAAGATGACTTTTGAGGAGATAGCTGGTGAGAGCTCATCCTCTAAGCATTGTGGATGGGGTTCTCCTGTATCTACTATGTAACTTGTTACAATTAGTTAACAACTCAATTATGTGGTAGTTAAAAAGTTACTTTTCACAGCCACAACCCTAAATTCATAGGCAATATATTGCAAGAATTTCCACATGAATTTACAAGTTTAAAGCTTTTATTATTCACTAGCTTTCCACCACCAAAAAATGATCTTGATGTGGTTGAGTTGGTTTTTTGTTCTTATTGTGAGGGATAGCATTTGAACTTGCATAATGACCATTTTTTTTTTTTTGAAGATCTTGGCTAATTACTCATAATTTTGTCTCAAAGTTTTGATGGGTGACAATATATTCAAAATGGTTTGTATCAACCATACTAACTTTTTGTACATGTTCAAAGGTACTATTTATTTTTCCAAGGTAGACAAGACAACAAATGGTTGCATTCCAATCTCTTTGTTATAGGAATTGTGGAAAATCATGATAGAATTAATTTTAACCTACTTGATTATGAGGGATAAAAAAGTGGATATCTCCTAGCATGCGATGATCCTCCTTCATGCTAAGATATGGTTGAATCAGTCATTGACTAAATCAAAGTTTTGAAGTATAAAATAATACACTAAATGAAATTTCTACCTCTTTTCAAATAAACTCCACTTTTCCTATTCTTACATTTGGTCTACATATATTTGCATCATGTCACGAATGGAGTTCAAAGCAGCTATAACTATCATGAAAATCCATGATCAATCTACTCTAAAGAATTTGTACAATAAACAAAATAAATAGAAAGCTCATTATATATTTTGTTTATTGTATTAGTCTTAATATCATAATATATTATATTACTATTTATTATATTCATTTAGCTTTGTTTGTTATATGATTAATCTTTCTAATGCGATACATGTTTTCATCAATTCTCTCTATCCCCTCAATGAGCTAAGTTTTACACTTCTTGGGGATTTCAAATTCAAACAATAACAATCCAAGGTTATGATAGATAGCTTAAGTAGTTAGCTCATTGTTTTATTAGATAAGAGGTTGCTAGTTTGAGTCATATTTGAGTCATTGTTATATTCCTCTATAATTCTTCTAATGCATCCTATTGGATATATGTCTTGGGGTGCACTTATAGTCATTCTTTTGAGTTCCATCAAAACCCCCTTCCTACACCAATATTAATCTAATAACAATGAGGTATTAACATAGTGGTAATACTCTTGATTTAGAAGTATCAAGTTATAAATTCGATTTTGTTGGATAATGTTGTATTATAAAGTTCTAATTTGACTATATGCCTTGGGGATAAATATTATATCAAAAAAATTTTAGATTCCAACAGCCCCAACAATAATGATCCAAAATTTTAGTTAGTATTTTATGTTTTAATATAATATGAGATTAACTTTGCTTATGCATTCTAACAACTAGTTTTTGCTATTTTATTTAGCAGGGAATTAATGTATTCTTCTTCACATTTTTAAATTCATTGCATTAAAATTACTCAAATAAATACAAAGAAGAAATGAATACTGACAATTAAAAGATCATAAAAAGATATACCATATGACTATTAAAAGGTTACATGAACCAATAGATAGAGTTCTAATATCAAGGTACTGATTATATAAAACGCATAAGTGCATGTAAGAACATGATAATAAAGATCTATGTGATATTGGCATTAATAGTGTAGCAAAGAGTATCAATTAGGATACCAAAATCAATATTACTAGTAGTGCAGTGATGGATCTATCCCATGTTTTGGTGATCTAAGAACTAGAATATGGAGAAGTTTGATTGGTTATGCTTGTGTGAAAGGTACTTATCAAGTTACTAAGCTTGGAACATGCTTGGAGCCAAAAGATGTTGCTACTTCATTTGGAAAATTTAGGATGCGTAAGAGCAAAGTTTGAGAGGTCAAAGTTCAGCCTCACTAAGTCTTGAATGCAGGGTGAACGTTAATAACAAATTGTGATCATCCTAACAAATGTAGGATGTTTTTAGACTTAAATTGCCAATCCAAGGTGGAAATCCTAGAAAGTGAATGTCCTACTTGAATGCATTCAAATCTCATGGTTGATGTTCTAACTAATTCTAGATTTTCGACTCAAGAGCCAGCCTTGATAAAGTGGATGTCCAAGCCACAAATAAAATGTTCCAAATAGCTATTACACAAAACAAAAGGTTGTTTCTAGTCATTTTAACAACTTCAGTTAGACTTGGAAAAATTAGGAAAATTGCAAGGTGCAAAATCTACAAAAGGAAATGTCCAAATCATTTTTTTATCATTCATTTGCATAAATAAATGACTTACCATGTACACTTTGATTCTTAGTTGCATTTGGATTAAATGGACATTTGTCTTAACATCACTTGGAAATGGGTCAACATTGATATGGCTCTTAGATTAGGGCTATATTGGAAGATTGAAGATTGGGAGCTACACCACAATTGCTACATCTGTCCCAATGTTTGATATGCAATTAATCTAGTATTTAATCATTTGTAATTTCCATTCCATCTAGGGCTTGTTATATCCATTGTATTTTGTTTTAAATCTTGTGTGTGCATCTTATGAGAGTATCATACTTTGTACTATGTCATGCAAGGTTCTTGAAAGTCTTATGGAATACCAAGCTTGAAGTTTTGATCACCTTACAGGAGTGTGTAGCATCTCATTATTACAAATAAATACCACTAGGTTAACATCTCATTATTACAAATATAGATCTTAACAAACACACTACCATGATACTCTTGATTTGAAAACTCCATATTATGGATTTGATTATGGTGGGAAATCCTAAGTTATAAAGTTTTAATTTGACTACATGGTTTGGGAGTAGATATTTTTAAAGGAAATATTTCGAGTTTCAACAACTACCTTAACATAATACTTTAACGAACCTCTTATCATCTAGGAACCTTTAACCTATATCCCTTTACAATGTAATTACAACAATAAAGTAAAAAAATACAAGTAAAATCAATTAACAAATAAGAAAAACATAAACTACCATATTATGCACTATTACACCCCTTCCATAGGTTTTGGATATTATATTATATTTATGATGTGTGTGTGTGTGTGTGTGTGGTCTTGGTGGATTATTAGGGATGATTTAATTTGTTATGATGGTGATTTATATGTGATGATTCCTTGGCTCTTATGATATGATTATGATTATTTTACATGCTTAACATAATTATATACATTGGTCTTGTGCAATGTGTTCAACAGGTGATGTAGCTGGCAAGGATGTTGGATTGGGGTACAAGAGTAGTTGTGGGATATGTGTTTATACTTTATGTGCTATTTTGGTATTTATGCATTTGAACTATAGAGTTATGTTATGTGATGTTGAGTTAAAAAATTTTAGTAAATTATGTGCAACACCTATAGTGAGTTAGGTAGAAAAAAAAAAGAAACTTGTAAAAAGAAAGAAAAGAAACAAGACTATAAAGAAAAAACTGCTAAATTAAACTACAAAAATGACAAACATCATAGCATGAAGTGCTTTTAGGGAATTTCACTTCCCATTAGCATGTTTTGGAATAATGTTAGATGTGTGCCAAAATAGGGATGGTAGTAGAGTATTTATAGGAAGAAAGTGAGCATTTGTAAAAAAAAGAAGAAGAAAATGAGCAGGTGCATGTTTGGAGTTTTGAAATAAAACTAAACCTTAACATTTTTAGATTTATAAGGGTGAGCCATCATCTAATGATCAAAGCTGAATCTAATAATTAGAGTTAAATTTATTGCACATCTAGAACCTCCACAATTTAGAAGGATTTCTCCAATAGAAAATAGGTTTGGGTGACATTCACAAAACGTGGATCTTGTGGCCGAAGGTACAAAAATTCATGGTTTAGGATTTTCCTTACATTTAACAATTTAGTTGAAGGATTGAAATTCATTTTGAAAATGATAGAGGTCCCTTTGGTCTTATTAATATTTCCTTGAATAGCATAGAGGAGAGTCACTTTATTGGATGCAAAAACCTTGCTAAAGTAATGGGGTAGGAATTCTATATGATAGCTACAAGTCCTAAGCCATTAGAAGAAACTCATCTTAGCCTTGAAGAAGTCACCAAGTTATGTTTCTGTTAATAGAAACCATTTCAGTTCTACAATAATGAAAGATTTCTTCTTATGATGGGGATGCCAAAATGAGAAGATAATATACTAATAGGTGTTCATAGGTTTTTGGTAATAGCGGGTAGAAAGAATATCATTATTATAGAAGAAAGACTTTTTGAAGAAAACCAAACCAAATATATTTATAAAAGAATGAGAAATTGTTAGAAAAATGGAAATGGAGGGAAAAGAGAAACTATATTTGTGAAGAAACGTTTCTAGTGTGTAAGGAGAACTATTCCAAATATCAAAAGCATCATCGACATAATGGTTACAGTAGAGGAGTAGTGCACAATCCATTGAACCAAAAAAATGTTACTCAAGGTGGAAAAAATGCAGGCATATGCCATAACAAAATTACTACCCATAGTGGTGTTGTAAACTTACTGAATCTGATGAATTGCAAAAAATGATGTTTGAGAACAAGCATACCCAAAATGGAGGTAGTACCCTTGAAAAGATCTTATTTGGGATGAGGATGATCTCAAAAATAGGCATTAACAATTGTAGATAGAGTTGTCAGACCTTCATTAGTTGGAATACTCAGGTATAGAGTTGCTACATCAAAAGTAAAGAGGATTACATTTTGAGGTAGAGTACTAAGGTGGAGATCTATGAGAAGGGTTGGAAATCTATGAGATGCGAGAGTTGAGTGAGTAGGATGGGCATGAGTAGATAGTGAAGGAGACAATAAGCAAGTTTAAGGGGGTAGCCTAAGTAGGGATAGATAGGATGATTGACTAGGGAGGGTTTGTGAATTTTAGAAATGAAATTAGAAAACACATGGTTTGGCCTTGGACACGTGTTTTCAAAAGAAAATTCTTAAACCCAGGAAGAATAGGGGAAAACTAGTCAATGATGAAGATGAACTTAGAGAGGATAATATGCTAGGAGATGGTCTAAACTTCTAAATAAACCTTACAGTTTGAAAGCTATCAATTGGCATCTTGGAGGTACCATGAAGAATCTAGTACAAAGATTCTAAGATTTTTATCAATAGACCTCAAAATGATGGAATCATCTCATCTAAGCTTTTTGAAAGCAAAAATAAGATGTTCTGAAATGTAACATTTATTGGAAGAATTTAGAAAATCAAGGATATAGGGCACAGTGTCATGGTAATATCGAATGGAATCCTAATGTGGGAAAGAATAGCAAGGAGGATTCTATGTCTCGAGGACACAAAGTTTAATTTGATTAAGGGATACAATAATAAAGAAAGGATAAGAAGTGGAAGGGACCTTATCTAACTGTAATCCAAAATGATTCCACAATTGGAGGAATTTGGAAAAAGATCCAAACTTTGCAATGATGTCCTAGTGGATCATATGAGGTTGCCTAGGAATAAATTTTAGACTAAGACCAAGAAGCTTCTTTTCACCTATAAAGAAGTTGTAGGAGGAGAGATTGTGGATGGTGTAGTTGGAGATGTGATTCCCCATTTATGATAGCTTCCTATAGCAATCGAAAATGTCGACGGTTGGAATCCCAAGGTTCATGGGTAGACAACCTAACCCCAAGTCCATGTGAGGGCCTACTAGAGGCAAAGATAGGGTACCTTGAATGGTCTTGTAAATTGAACAAGAACTTACCAAATGCAATTGGGGTGTAGCATGGTTAGGTGTGATGCTAGTGTGAAATGGTGCTAAGTGTTCAAGTGGTGTTGATGATGTCAATGGGATTGAGCATAGTCAAGGTTTTTTTATGAAAATGAAGATGTCAACATGTGGAGACCATAACCCAAGCATAGTTTTAGGTGCAGTTATGTGATGAAACAACGAAAAATGCAAATAAAATGCTAAAAATGCAAAGAGAAAGAGAGAGAAGTGGAACACTACCCCAAATGGGGTTGAGCATAGTTAATACCAAAAGGGATTAGAATGTATGTGGTGTACAATAGGTGTAGTGGACAACATAGTCACAATCTTAGGGGTGTCTGGGCATAAAGAATGGAATTCTACTAAGGTGTTTATGCTTGTTGGGTTGGCTACTTCGATGTACCATCAGCTATAGTGTTCTAGTGGATTGCGATGGTCTACAACTTTGCCAATATGCCTTGGTTCTCTCTTGAGCACTCTTTGGATTTACCAATGCCAAGACTAAGCCATCTCTCAAATTTGCCAATGCTTCAATTTTTTGCCAACCTAGATTTTATTTTTTCCAACCATGAAAACATTGAGGATAGGGGCATTTATGGGGTTAGGTTTAGCATGAAATGCGGGATGGCTACCATGTGGCAAAGGGGATGATTGGGACTACACTATCACCTAACTATGCTCTTCATTGGATTGGTGGTGTTGTTCCTGGTTGTGCTTTGCTGGACTTTGCAAGACCATGAGACTGTGACTACGCTGCTAACTACATGTGTGTGTGTTAGGAGGACTACAAGGTACCTAAAAAAATGCAATTTGGAGACTATGCTCTGGGACTACACTCTCCATTGTCTTGCATGGGGTCGAACATAGTTATAATTTTGAGGTAATAAAGGGGTATAAAAAAGAAGCATTTTGCTAACTACACTTGTTGAAGGTGAGTTGGAGCTAAGTTGAGTTCCGGTGTTATGTTGTAAGACCATCGAAGGTTGTTTTGGCTGACTATGCTTAACTATGCTCTGGACTAGGGGAGAGCATAGTCTCACACTTAGAAAAATTTGCAAAAAAAGAAAAAAAAAAGAAAAAGAAAAAAAAACAAAGTAGGCTATGTGCTGACTATGCTCTCCATTGAAGCCTAAGTACGCTCCCAACTGGGGGTAAGCATAGTCCTAGCATTTGTCAAAACTTGTAGGAACTAGTTTTCGGTTGACTACGCTTGATGACGCTTTGGGTTTGGGGAGAGCGTAGTGTCAACACTTGGAAAAATCTATGAAAACTGGGCCTTCATGATGACTATGCTCTCCAAGAGAGGCTAACTATTCTTTGGGGAAGTGGAGAGCGTAGTCCCAACACTTAGAAAATTTTTTGCAAAAATTGGCCTCATGCTAAGACTTAGAGAAAATTGTAAAACTAACCTTTGTGTTGACTACGCTCTCCATTGAAGGTTGACTATGCTCCCAACTAGGGAAGAGCATAGTCTCAACACTTAACCAAATTTGTAGTCAAGAGGTTGCAGTTCAGATTTGGTGGTGTTATTGGCTCCTCTTTGTTGACGTCTGTAGGAGTGGTCTAAGAGACATCAACAAAGAAAAACAAAACATCATAGTAGGCTTGGCACCAGCATCGCTCTTCCATGCATGGTCGGATGTCACTACATCATGCTCAAGAGAGTTGTGGATAGTGGTATGCTAAATGGTAGGTGAAAAGTGAGAGAAGGCATAGGTGATGTGCTAGGGATAAAAGGTGAAGATAAGGTGCAAATGGGGTATTATGATGTCACAACTTGATGGTGACCATGACACTAGAATGTATTACCCTTGAAAACATTGACCTCTCCTTGAAGTGCTTATGAGAGAGTTAGTATGGATTTAGGGCTAGACCAGTTATGAAATTGTAGCATTACTAGGTTGCTTGGGGACTTGCTCTATCCCTTTTACTTTTTTTTGTTTCTTTTCTCTTTTTTTATTTTTACTCTTTGCTATGGGGTGGGCTTGCTTTGGGCTTTGCACATTGCTAAATGCTTGCTGCGAGGTACTTTTCATCAAGTGGGTTGCATGTCACTAGATGGGCTTTGCCTTGGTGTTTGCAAAACTGCATTGTGTCTGTACGATAGGTGTTTCCTCCCTAGGATGACTTGTGTTATATTTGCCTAGGCTTTAACTAGTTGATGGAGGCTTCCCATGGGAAAACTCATGTTACATTTGCCTTGGGTTTTATGGTTTAACCTAATGAGGGAGCCCTGTGGTCACAACACATGAACATCAAAGGGCTTGCAATTTTTGCAATGCGAGGCATGAAAGGGTATTGGAATGTAGGGGTAGATGTATGTAGGCTATAATGGGATAAGGGGGATATGCACTCTTGAGAGGCTTAGCTAGTCCAAGCATGTACATTAGAGCAATGTGATGACTTGATGCTGTGATGAGAGGCATCTTTGCATGATGACCCAAGGCTTCGTCCTACAAACAAAACTCTGAGAAGAAAAGAAAACCACATAAGACAAAAAAAACATGCTAAAAAATTGCAAGGGGCAAAGATGCGTCAAGTGCTCCAAAGGCAGCGCCAATTGTAGGTGCTTAAAAAGCCAGTAAAATGGTGAGGGGAAAGATGCTGCAAGTGCTCCAAAGGTTGCACCCATTGCAGGTGCTCCATTCTAGGACTACAACATGCTTGCTAGTATGGTGTAGAAGGGTGGCAAGGGTTATGCTCACTTGCTTGCTTGTAGGAGGATGGAAGGACATATTGGTGGATGACTACAAACCTAGTTTAAGGTCATCATAAACTATGGCCTTACTAGTTTAAGGTCCTAGCAAATTTTGAACCCAGTTTAAGGTCCTAGTAGATCATGCTATGCTAGTTTATAGTCTTAGCAGACTACTGTGTGCTAGTTTAACATTGTAGCAAATATGCTATGATACTTTAAAGTTATGGTGGACTACTAGTTTAACGTCATTCTAGACTACTGTGCTAGTTTAACATCATAATGGATGTGTTGTGCTAGTTTAACATCATAGCAAATGAATATTATGCTAGTTTATGGTCATAGCAGACCTCTATGTGAGTTTAACATGAGAGCAGATGAGCTATGCTAGTTTAACATCATAGCAGATGAGCTACGCTAGTTTAACATCATAAAAGATGAATGCTATGCCAATATAATGTAATAGCAAATGAATACTTTGCCAGTTTAGCATTGTAGCAGATGAATACTTTGCTAGTTTAACATTGTAGCAGATAATCTATGCCAGTTTAGCATCATGGTAGATGAACTCTATGTGTGTGCCAGTTTAACATTGTAGTGAATGATTGCTTTGCTAGTTTAATGTTGTAGTAGATGAGTGCTTACTTTGCTTCATTGATGTGAAATGCTACATGTTAGATGTAATATAGCTTCAAGTATGAATGGTTCACTGGATTGGCAAACTCATTTTCATCTTGGTTAGCAAGCTTGAATGCTCTGTTTTCATAGGCCTTCGTGACAAGGAAAGGCCCTTCTCAATGAGCTGAGAATTTATCTATGGGTTCACAAATAACCTTGAGGACTAGGTCCCCTTTCCTGATTGGATGTTGATGCTATTTGTGATGATGCTTTTGCCATTACTTTTCTTGGTATCATTCGAGACGATCAAGCATGTGCATGTGCATATGCTCCTCCTCTATCAAGTCGAGGTCTATAGTTCTCAACTCATTATTCTGACCTTCATCGATGAAGTCCGAGAGGATTACTTGGAGTGATGGAACTTGAAATTTGAGTAGCAAAATTACTTTAGACCCATAAATAAGGTTGTAAGGTATCATACCTATTTTTGTTCGGTGTGTTGTGCTATAGGCCCAAAGTGCATAGATTAGTTACTCATGCCATTGTTATTTGCTACTACTTAGCATTTTCTTGAGAAGGTTGATAATGACCTTGTTGGTGGCCTTCACTTGGACATTTGCCTAAGGGTAGTATGGCAATGAAAAAGAATGTTTGATGCCAAAGTGCTCATAAAAGGCTTTAGTTTTAGCACTGCTAAACTACGATCTGTTGTCTATTACTATGGTCATGGATAAGCCAAAATAGGTTGCTATGTTATCTAACACAAATTTGCAAACCTATTGTGATGTCGTCTTCCTAAGGGGAATAGCTTTGACCCACTTAGTTAAATATTTCATTGCAGTTATTATCAAGCTATGCCCTACAGAGAACTTAGGCGTTATGAATCCAATAATGTCCAAGCCCCAACATTGGAACAACCACGTGATTTGCGTTGTATGAAATTCAATTAGTGGCACGTGCATTAAGTTACCATGTCATTGACAAATTTCACATGTTTTGACCTTTGTGATGAAATTCCTTTTCATGTGAGGATAATAATAGCCTACTTGTTTGATTTTTGCTACCATTGCCCTAGGTGCTATGTGGCCTCTGCATAGTCCCTTGTGGACTTGCTCAATAATTGTCTGCACCTCACTATTGCTTACGCAAGTTAAAAATATGCCATCATAGGATCTGTGACATAACATGTTATTACCTATGATGATGTACTACCATGAGTATTTATGTACTGCATCCTTCTGAGTAGGGGTTAAGTGTTTTGGAGGCTCACCTTCCAGAAGGTATGCCTTGATGTTGTCATATCATTCTCTTGTGTGGGTGGTGCTAACTATGGCTATGGATGCATCCTTGATGGTTTGCATGATAGGTGCAATGCAATCCACCACCAAGGTGGGCAATGCATTGAACATGTTAGGCACGATGCTAAGGGCTAACATTGCTAGTGCATTGGTGATGACATCAACAGTTGCAAAGTGTTGAAGCACGTGCTTTGCTAGGTCACAACAGGGCTATAAATGTTATGCCTTGTAGGCATAAACCTCTGTTACCTAGTTAACCAATAATTATGAGCTACCTTAGATTACTATGTGTTGGATCCCTAGGTTGTGTGCTATAAGGATGCCTTGGAGGAGACCTTCATACTCCACCATGTTGTTAGTACAAGGAAATGGAAAATGATATGTGAAGGGTTGGATCTCCCTAGAGGGGAATGTGATTATAGTAGTGGTACTACCTCCTCAAGAGGTTGAAGCTCCATTGAAATGTAGAAGTGCCTCATAGTTTTTGGGCACTTGGCTAATGCTATTAACATGCTTGTCTAGGAATTCTAGGTCTATGGTTGCTTGATCATTTATAGGTAAAGCCATGAGTTATGTGGCTATAGCTTGACCTTTTGTTGAGGCTTGTGTGATGTAATGTAGGTTAAACTCCACTATTATTTCTTTCCACTGTGCAATGTGACTACTTTCATAGATATTTTTTATTATGGCTTAAAGTACAGTTTTTTTGCAAATGACATTAACTTGACTACAGAAGAGGTAATGCCTCCACTTCCTTAGTGAAAAGACTAGGGTAAGGTAGTGCTTTTTCACATTGTTGTATTTTGCTTGATAGGCTACTAATGCATGGCGCAGGTAGCAAATTGAAACCTTTGTACCATCATCTCATTTTTGCCAAAGCAAAGAAGTGATGGACATGTTAGAAGTGGCAAGGTAGATGTAGAAAGATTTATCTCCTTATGGAGGATGAACCATAGGTAGTTGTGCCAGCTCTTGCTTAAGGTTTTTAGATGTTTATTAGCACTGAGCAGTCCACTCAAAGTGGGCTTCCTTCTTGAGTAGATGTTGCATTGACTATAGCTTATAGGTTAACCATGCGATAAACCTGCATATGAACTATAGTCTGCCCTACAACCCTCATAGCTTCTTAAGGTTGCCTAGGAATGCTAAGTTGGTTATGGCCTTAACCTTGTTGGGGTCTATGCATATTTATGCTTTGGATACTACAAAGTTAAGCATCCAATTTTTTCAGATGCCAAAAATACACTTCTTGGGATTTAACTTAAGCTCATGTTTTAGGTTGCATTTAAGCACTAGGTCTAGATCATTTGCATGGTTGTGGGCCACTATGGAATTAACAGCAATGTCATCGACACAATCATTAAGCAAACTTATCATGTAATTACTAAAGAAATATGTCATCGTGTGTTGATAAGTTGCTACTGTATTCTTGAGTTCAAAAGACATCATGGTGTAGCAAAATGTACCTTAGGAGGTCATGAAGGTTGTACTAAGCTAGTGCTTAGGATGGATCCTAATCTAGTTGTAGCTTGAGAACCCATCCATGAAGGATAACAAGGCATGTCTAGCTGTGGTATTGATTAGTTGCTTAATGCTGGGAAATGAAAAGTTGTCCTTGATGATTAGCTTGTTTAGGTCCCAAAAGTCTATGAAAATGTGAATACTTTTATTTTTCTTAGGCACAACTACGATGTTAGAGACCTAGTCAGCATAGTCAACAATGTGGATGAAACTAGCTTTGTAAAGATTAGTGATCTCATCACATACTACCAATGCCACCTTAGGTCCAAACTTGCACACTTTCTACTTAACTAGTGTAATGCAGGGATCAAGGATGATATTATGTTGGAATAGCCAAGGATCTAGGCCTAACATGTCCTTATATGACCATGCAAAGGATTTGATGTTATCATTAAGCACTTTGGCAATTTCTTGGGCATGCTGGGGCTCTAGCGAGGAACTTAGCTTTATCACTTTCACCCTGCCATTGGGTGTAGCCATAGGGATCTCAACAAGGGGATCCACTATGATGTCCCTTGCCTCTAGATTAAGAGCCTTGAGTATATGGTTAGGCTAATCTTGTGGTTCTTCCATGAATGCTATGTACTCGCTAGAGGCGGTAAGCTCAAGGTCTAGCCAATGAGGGTGAATGCATCACTTAATGTCGCCATGAGGACCAAAGATGAGAAGATTTTCTCATGCATAGTCATGTTGTGTTCCTACAAAATAAACCAGAAAACTTCAAGTGGTACCTATTCAACCAAGTTATTATGGACAAATGAAAGAAACTAATTGAGTGAAAAGTTTCCTAAGTATGCATGTAAATAGCAATGAGAGGTAAACATGTTGGTGCCATTTTTATGTCTTAATGGACCATGGATGCACCAAACATAAGATCCTAGGGAGGGTTGGCCATGCCCAAGAGTGGAATTGACTCACACATTTATAAGGTAGCAAAAAATTTCAATTTTGGGCTAAGTATGACTTACTACGCTCTTGCTCAACTATGCTCTCAATTGGGCATTCGATGTGGAGTGTAATTTTGGGTTGGTGGATCATTAAATGATCCCAGGAGGATATATAGGTGCATTTTCACCATGGTAAGTTGTCATTTTCTTACTTTCTAACCACAACATTGGGAGTGTAGTCTTGTTGCTACTTCTATCATCATTGCCAATGGAGATTGTAATCAAGGAAAAGATGATGCAATAGAGTGAATGCTTGCACCTAGGACTGGTAAATGTCACCAAGGGAGAGAGAGCACTGGGCCATTTGCCATAGGTGCACATGGAAGAGAGGAGGTCATTAGCATTAGCCAAGTACTAACTATGCTCTTCTCTTTTCGCTTTGATTTTTTTGTGATTTTGTTGTTTTGTTGTTTTTTATTTTTGGAGGGTTTGGCAGCATGGTCCTATGTGCTTCCATGCACACCCTATCATGGTAGTGGCTAGTGTAGCTGCACACCATCTGCAGCATGATGGTTGAGAGGGTTTTGTGGGTAGGAAGGGTTTAGCCTATTTTGGACCATAGGTTTAGGGCCTTAGGATGGCTTTGTAGTGTGGTTGTGATGACCACCATTACACCTTGCGGCATAGCCATGAGGACCGTAGCTGCCATTGCATGTTGCAATGTCACTGCTAGAGCCACTACCATGGTTAGCACCAAGGTTTTTGCTTCCTCTCTTTTTCTTGTAGGGGAAAAAATTTTGAGACTGTGTGTCTCACAACAACGTGGCTATGGGGGCCATGACCATCATTACAAGCCTCTTTGCTACTATTTATTTATGTTTTTGCATCCATCGGCAAGCATGGGGTTTAGGGCAGTGCTAGAGGTCATCGTGCGTTGCAGCCAGGCTGTGGGTGTTCATGTAGTGACTACTGTGTTTTTTTTTTAATTGGGGAATTAGGGCTAGCGATGAGCCACACCTTGTGGCATGGCCACAACTAAGATCGAGGATAGGAAAAATGCATTTATTTTGTTTTTTGTTTGTCTCTTTGGTGGGGGGTACAACTAGCCACAACAGTGGGGCCCTAGCAAGGTGCCATGGGACACCATGGGGAGACTACACTCTCCATGGCCATGGGGCAGAACTACACTCTCCACACATTTAGGGTTGAAAGGGTAGTCTACTAAGTGTTTGCCAAAATGCCTACTTTGCTAAGTGTTTGTTGAAATGTATTCACCAAAATGTGGGTTTTTGAGACTATGCTCTCCATGTTTTAGAGCGTAGTTGGTGTAGTCCCAAAGTTAGAAAAATTTTACCCTTTTTTAGACTACACTCTATACTGAGGTAGTCTAGAGTTAGAAAATTTCACCAAAATTTTGTTAACTATGCATGATGCTAAACTTGCAAAACGTAGTAGTAAGCCTTTAAAAAATGTGCCATATCCTAGTGAGTGCTAGGTGCATCAAACAAGTTAAGCAACATCATACACCTGTAGGGCCGCATAGTGTATTGCCAAAATTGGGAATTTTTGCTAGTCTTTGTTGTATTTTGCTAGTGTTGCTAATTTATCTTAGTAATTTAATGTAAAAATTTGCATCTATGTATGTGTACTAATGCTTTACTTGGTACTTTCTAATTCCAGGTGATGAGCGGCGAGGTACCCCTATGCTCAACCATATGAATACGAGTGTTTCACACATGATCTGGTTGAATTTCAAGGACTAAGTGCTTATGTTTCCTTGTGAAACAAGGATGGGTTTGTTGATCGTTGTCTTCCCCAGCTTACCTGTATATCATGATTGTATGGTTAAGTAAGCTTAAGGCATATGATTTTTATAGCTTTTATGTTTTTATGTCTTGTGCTAGTAGGGAAGGAGAGAGGTAACTAAATGACTAATTTAACTTAACTACTCATTAACTAAGTTCTAACTAATCCTAACACCATCATTCATTCCCACTTTCCATACACATCCTAAACTAGTGCAACACTGTTGGGATTACCAAACACTAATCATTACTGGGTTACCAAGCATTACACGCATGCTCGAAGTGATCGTGCTTGTGTAATTTAATGCTTTGCTTAATTGATCAAAATGAATTGTTGTGCTAATAACAGAAATGTAAAGTTCATAAAATAAAATAAATGCATAAGAAAATAAAATAAAAGAAATGCGTAAGAAAACAAATCTCAAGTGCTGCAAAGATGAATCAAAGAGCTCATCTTTATTGCCAACACAATGGTGTGCTCAAATACATCAATGCTTGAATAAATATCCATCCACACTTCGAGCTCCTACTGTGAGCATTTGAAAAATAATCTAACTTTCAAATAGACTATAAGAGTTTCACTACTTGATTGCTAAAAGACTTCTTTTTCAATTGTGCTCGTGGGAACTGTATTTATAGGCTTGGGAGCAACTACTCTAATAATTAGAGTAACCACTCTAATAATTAGAATAACTACTAAAATAACTGCTAGAGTAACTTCTATAATAATTAGAATAACTACTAGAGTAATTGCTAGATTAACCGCTCTCATCATACCCCCACGACTAAATGAAAACTCATCCTCTAGTTCTTTGAAAAATATTGGGAAGGTATGGGATTATTGACTAATTGACAACTGATGATGGAATGGGATGATAGATTCATCGTGCCTAGTGAATGGATCAATAAGCATATTACAACATTAGTGTTCATGACCATTGTGATGAATACTCGTACATAAATGACATCCAGGCCTTTATTTGGTAGCTTGAAGAGAAAGAAAGAGAAAGAAGATGAAGCATGTTGTCACCAATGCCAAGGTTGCACCTTTCGTTGTTTATCCATAGCCATGCCACCAGACTTGCTCCTTTCGTAAATGCTCTAGTTTCGGTCCATCTTGAGTGCTTCCTCCAAGCCTAGTCCATTGCTTGTATGATCACCATCTACATACACAATACAGTCACAAATGAGCAAGGATAGATAAACCACAATGTAGTTTATACCTTGCCTCAATATGAAGTGCATTAGCTGAATTGTGGTTATGGAAAAAACTAGTTCGAAGATTTATCACAGGTGACTACACAAGGTGTAGGGGTTAGGCGAATAGTAAAATAGAGAAAATTGAAAAAATTGTGCCAGGGCCCCCACAACTAAGAGCGAACCTCCAATAGCTATAAGATGGAAAAATATGAGGAACAAATAGATGGAAAAAAATAACAATGGAAACACCAATAAAATGAATGTCATGGATGGGGATGAAACAAGAGATGATTAATTGCAGGAAATGTTTAAGAAAGAGAACTTAACAATTGCACCAAAAAGGAATGTTAGTGGGTCCTCCCCAAAGTAGGCTCATGCCTTTTATGCCCTGACAAACCCACAAACCAAAGATTTTGTAGGATCTAGGAATGTCATTTGGAAGCAAGAGTTAAAAACTTACCCATAAGAATTCACCAAAGAAAAACAATGCATCAACCCAGCACGGACTATTGATAAAATCAGCAATGAGGTGGAAAGTGGGAAGATATATGGAGAGGAGAGAATGGAATGGAATCCCAAGAACAAGGTTGTGTAATGCCCCTTGTGTATTTCATGGTTAAGATGATTGAGTAGAACTTCATCCCAAATCCAGGCTCAAACCAACCACATTCAGTGACCTCGCATCAATAAACCTAGCCAATCCATCCTCTTGAAGTAACAAGAATGCCTTCACAAAGAGTGACCACCATCCCAAGGAGAGTGAGATGGAGAAGTAGGAAGTGAAAAAGGGCCTTAGTTAGAGGGAACCTTCAAGCATGGGTAACATGTCTTTGCAATTTCATAACTAGTGCTTGTAGCCCATATTGCTTTATTATCTCTAAGGGGTGTGCTTTGAATTCTCACTTTTCTCCTTTCTTTTCTCTCTCTCTTTCTCTTTTTTGCATGAGAACCACACCATGCAAAGACTTATTTTTATTCACTCAGCTTTCTAATTTTTGAACAATGTTAGAATGGTGGAAAACCTAAGAAACAAGCATCCAAGCACCCAAAAGAATGGCTAGCACAAATGCATCGAATCCCCTTGAAGTCACACCCTTTTCATCCTTTGAGTCTTTCCTTGGTTTGAAAAGTACCCAGCCACCAATTCATTAATAAATTTACTTAGAAAAAGGGCACGTATAGTTCCAAGCCAAAGGAGACCATAGAGTTGTATGGATGAGTGGACAGTGTGGACTCATTGCTTGTTTTACCAAAGAACCATACCTTAATATCAGCATCATAATTCAAAGGTAAAAACCAAACATTAGTAATCAATATGATATAATACAATCCACCATCATGAGAACTTATTGGATGATGAATAAAAGTAAATCAAGCAAACAAAGAAATAGTAAAAACATGAACGATGGTGTAAAAAAAAATAAGAAAAGTTGGAAAAATGTGTAAAACAAAAATTCGAAAAGAACTGAGGGCCTATAATGGTTAGCATAGGTGGCTATCTCCCCCATGACTAAGTTAGAAGGAGGAGATCTGAAATAGTGAGCAGGTTTGTCCATCAAGAGAGGTAGCATGTGTACTAGCTATCCTAAGCTCTTGGAAAGGTTTGGTTTGTTGCACATTGACCAAACATTTCTTATTCAGGCTCTCAGGTTTGTATATTGTCATGGCCCCTGAAGGAAAAGTTACATAAATAATATAAGATCCTTCCCACCATGTTTGAAATTTAGTATGTTGTGGCACATGTGTGGGATTCTATTAGACAACCTTATCTCTTGGCTGATATTTAAATTTTCTAATTCTTAGGTCATGACATTGTTTATTGAAGGCCTTGTGCAATTCGTTAGATGATAGGGTAGCTAATTGGTTTTCATCTAGCAAGTTAAGGGTTACTAACCATTGTTTCTATGCTAGATCAAGGTCAAGGTTGAGGTCACATGCCATGGATAGTGTACAGAGCTCAGTTTGAATGGGAAGTGTTGGTAATTTACTGTACACTAACTCATGGGGAGAGTAGCATGTAGGGAGTTTCCATGTGGAGTGGTATGCTCAAAGAGCATTGTTTAGTTTAGTGCTCTAGTCTCGCCAAAACTTGCTAACAATTCTTGTCAATATCTTCGTAATCTCCCTGTTGGTGACTTTTTCTTGACCGTTCACTTAAGGGTGGTATAGTATAGTTAATTTATGCTCAACCCCTAAGCATTGCATGAATTTCTGAAAATTTGCACTTGTGAAGTGTGTACCATTGTCTGAAATAAAAGCACAAGGCACACCAAACCTATTTATGATTTGTTGTTGAACAAATCATGCAACTGTAGATGATGTACAATCTTTAACAGTAGCTGCTTCGACCCATTTTATTAGGTAATCAATGACAACAATAATATAAGCTTTTCCATTGGACATTGGTGTAATCGGCCCCATAAAATCAATTCCTCAAATGTCGAAGAGTTCTAATGGTTGAATCCATTGTTGTAGACCCTCCATGCTAGCAGTCATTCTTCCATCATGTTGACAGTTCTCATAAGATTGGATGAAATGATGGACATCCTGAAATAATGTAGGCCCATAATATCCTGTAAGTAGGATCTTGATGGCCATTCGTCTTCCAACATAATGATCCCCATAAGGACCCTCATGAGTGTCTTGGAGAACTCGTAGTTGATCTATATCAGGAACACACCATCGAACCAAGCCATTAGGACACACTTTGTAAAGTTGCCCATTGATCTCCATAAAGTACTTGGCTCGGCGGAGAAACTGTTGTTTCTTCTTAATTTTTAACTTTTGTGGTGTTTTTTGGATGAGGAGATAGGTAAGAATGCTACTATACCAGTTTGTCTCCATGGGTGATTGATTATTCACTACACTAGCAAAAAAGGAATTTATTAGGAAAATAATCAGAAATTGGATACTTGTCCTCTTTGTTGTCCCATCACAACCAAGACAAATGATCAACAACTATGTTCTCGATGCCTTTACTATCGATCATCATAAGATCAAACTCTTGTAAGATTACAAGCCCTCGCATGATACGAGGGCTTACCATTGGCTTATTCATAAAAAATCTTATTGCACTATTGATGAGTGGTGAGGTACCCCTATACTCAACCATACGAAGATGAATGTAGCATGCACGATCCGGTCAAACTCCGTAGAGTAAGTGCTTAGACGCCCCATGGAACACTTAGGGTTAATCATTTATTGTCTTCCCAGACTTACTTGTAGTTGTCACGGTGTATGGTTAAGTAAGTCCAAGGTATATGATTTTTATAGTCTTTTATGTTTTATCTCCTATGCTATTGAGTTGAAGGGTTGAGAAACTAATTACTAACTCTAACTAATGAACTAAGTCTAAATTACCTAGCGTCAGCATCCGTTCCCACTTACCGTACACACCCTGAACTGATGCAACCGTGGCTACCAAACGCTAATTGTAGTTGGGATCACCATGCGTAACGCACATGCTCGAAGTGGTTGTACTAAGACACTTAACTAGGAGGAAAGGATTGAGAGAATCTAATCTAGCCTAAGTGCGATGAGCATCCGTTCCTTGATTATCCATACACATCCTTAAATGCTCGTAATCAAGTCATACTCATTTCACATTACTATGAGAGGAGGGTTGAGAGAGAAAGTAATAAATAACATTAAATAAAATCCTATTCCATGCACTACAAGGTTTATCCAGGAAGTTCATCTTTATTTCCATACACAACTTGTGTTCAGGTACAATGTTGCTCAAATAAAGATCTATTCACTTTAGGACTCCTACTGTTGGCACATGGAAAATATTCTATCTCTGGATTTTTCCTACTTCTAGCCTAGGATGAGGAAACAAGGGAGAGCTGCCTCTTATTTATAGATATGATGGTGCACCGCAATATCATGTATGCAACATCGCAGGGGACGATGCAATATCGTGTATGCGATACTGCATGGGATGCGATATCATGGTGGCCGCGATATTGTGTATGTGATATCATGGCCCATGCGATATCACGTCTCATCATACCCCTATGACTAAATAAAAACTTGTCCTTGAGTTCCTTACACAATATTGGGAAGGTATGGGATTATTGAGGTGAATGGAACTAATGGGATGACATGTGAACGGATCATCATTACAAGACTTGACAAAGCTGGTGTTCATGACAACAAGGATGAACACCTTATTACATTGACATCAGGTCTTAGTTGGTAGCTGAGAGAGAAGAGAGAAAGAAGTGTTGCTACTACCAACGCCAAGATTGCACCTTTCATTGTCCATCCTTAAGCGTGCCATCGATCTTGCTCCTTGCATAGCTACTTCCAGCATGACTCCATTCCAAGTGTTTGCTCCAAATCCAATCCGTTGTTGTATGATCACCATATGCACACACAACACAATCATGTATTAGCAAGGGTAAATGAATCATCATGTAAGTAATACCTTGCTTCGGTGTAGGTCCATTGGCTAGGTTGTGGTATGGCTAATTGCGGATCTGGGGATGTATTAATGATGACTACCGAAGGTGTAGGGGTTAGGAAAAAATTGAAAAAAT
>MNCI01007298.1:51514-66920 GCA_015680685.1 Gnetum montanum
TTGTGTCCTACTCTCCCTTCTTCTATGTCATGACTCTCTAGAGTGCCCTTGTCCCCTTTCTTGGCTATTTCATCTATGAATTCCACTTTTCCTACCTTTATCCCCATGTTATTTTTCTTTATGACTATGTCTAAATACTAAAGAAGAGGATGAAGGAGATGATGAAGGTGAAGAAGAAGGAGAACCGTCACCATGAAGGTGTTTGCCACCTTCTCTTTCACAGTCTCAGCCTCGATTGTGATTGCTATCAGAATGTCCATCTTTATCAAGTGTCTGTGTCACTTTTTCAAACCCTTTGTACCCATGGGTATTAGAACTTGGGTTATGAATAGTGGAATGAAGGTTTTGATACATAGCCCCTTAGCCAAAGTCAAGGGGAGGAACATCGTTGTGTGGCCGACTACCTGAGGTAGGTTCATCACCCTCATTTTTGCTTAAGACATGTGGGGCATCCTAGGACCACTTACCCTTCAAAGACTTATGATGTCTCTCCTATTGTAAGTCCCTTTGACGTTGTGCCTCTATGGGATGGTATTCTCTCAAGTCATGATCTTGCACAATGTATTCTGCATGTAAGTGTGGCATGCCAATTTGTGTGAGAGCACAAAGAAGTATGCTTGGGACTGAATGATCGAGAGGTAACACTATGTTACCTTCTACGTCTCGCCAACGCAGTTGTTTGTCTTGATGGAGGATAAAGGTAAAATATGGTATATACTCATCGGGATGAATATATGCCACTCGAACTTGTTGAGGGATTGACAGATCAACGTCATGTGTATTAAGCTGCTGACTATTTTCTATTTCAGACTTAGGTGGTGTGGCGCTTTCGTATGAAGAAGGAGACATAATTTTCTATTCAGTGTGCAATGTATTCTTGTTTATTATTTTCTCAACCAACCCTAAGGGTTCGTTCCAATGATGTGAACGATTTTCTATGTTCTAGTTAGCACACAAACAACTAAGTCCTTGACAATGGTGCTAATGATGAGCAACGAGGTACCCCTACACTCAACCATAAAAATACAAGTGTTTGATGGATGATTCGGTTAAATTCTAAGGACTAAGTACTTATGTGCCCTTGTGGAACAAGGACGGGTTGGTTGATTGTTGTGTTTCCAAGCTTACTTGTATGTCACAATTGTATGATTAAGTGAGCTTGAGGCATATGATTTTTATAGCTTTTATGTTTTTATGTCCTATGCTAGTAGGGAAGGAGAGAGGTAACTAAGTGACTAATATAACTTAACTACTCATTAACTAAGTTCTAACTAATCCTAACACCAGCATTCATTCCCACTTTCCATACACATCCTAAACTAGTGCAACACTACTGGGATTACCAAACACTAATCATTAGTGGGTTACCAAGCATTACACGCATGCTCGAAGTGATCGTGCTTGTGTAATTTAATTATTTGCTTAATTGATCAAAATGAATTGTTGTGCTAATAACAGAAATGTAAAGTGCATAAAATAAAATAAAATAAAATAAATGCATAAGAAAAAAAATCTCAAGTGCTGCAAGGATGAATCAATGAGCTCATCTTTATTACCAACATAATGATGTGCTCAGGTACATCAATGCTTGAATAAAGATCTGTCTGCACTTTGACCTCCTGCTGTAGGCACTTGGAAAATATTCTAACTTTCAAAAAAACTACAAGAGATTTGCTACTTGATTACTAAAAGACTTCTTTTTCAATTATGCTCTTGGGCACTGTATTTATAGGCTTGGGAGCAACTACTCTAATAATTAGAGTAACTGCTCTAATAATTAGAATAACTACTAAAATAACTGCTAGAGTAACCTCTCTAATAATTAGAATAAACCTCTAGAGTAACTACTCTAATAATTAGAATAAACCACTAAAGTAACTACTCTAATAATTAGAATAATTTCTAGAGTAACCACTCTCATCACCAGGGTGTTGCTGAAGCCTATTTTGATAGTGGTTGAGCTCGTAGGCATTCTATGTTGCATGAGTGAACCTATTCCTAGCATGCCTATGCCATATATGTGAGTTGACCATCAAGCAGTGTGGTTTCAGCTAGGGACTTGGAAGTTCCTAGAATACCTATTGTAGTAATTCAGTATGATCATGTGGTCACACCTAGTGGTGGAGGCTGCTAGTGCCATCATTAAGACATTGCTGCCTAGGGCCAACTAAGACATCTTGAAGTTTATCTTAGATAAGCCTACCAGTGACTTTGATGGGGTGAGAGGCCTAGGTAGAGGCCCTGGGAGCACTCATCAGCTATCTAGAGTATGGCGCATGATGGGGTTTACTTGTTATAATAAGGGAAACATCCTTTTTATCATGCAACAGTTGCATACTCTATTTCAAAACCCACCAAGAATTGCCTACTATGTCAAAGGATAAGTGCTTTTGTTGCTCTCATAGTATCTTGTGCTATTCACCTGTATGAAGTTGCTAATGATTCTATGGTCAATGCCAGGTTTAGAGTTGGTGAGGAAGGCTTGCACGATGAAGCGAATGCTCTAGCCTTGACTTGCACTACCATAGAGGTATTTTCATCAGGCACGAATGTTTAGGTAGCTATGATTGAGCAGGTGGTACATGATCTAGATACCTACACCTCTTAATACTTGAAGGCATACGAGTGATCTAGGATCCATGGTTAGTTGGATGAGGAGTGGGCTGTTGGTAAGATTAACATCGAGGAGATGCTTGTAGTGCCACCCTCATCTCACACCTTATTTGTGCTATGTGCATATTTATGCTTTGGCTCATGTGGTTGCTCATGTATACCTTTTAGTTTTCCTCATTTGCATGATGCTAACATTGATTTGTGTTATGTTGCAATGACTATTGCCTCATCCAAGGTGATAGTGATTACCATGGTTCACACAAAGGCCACCTTCATCATGAAATATGATGATGTAGAGGGTGTGCAGCACTCACTATATGACAAAGCACTAGATGCATTGATGCCTCGTCTTATGGGTTAATGGACCTATTCTTGGTTCTTATCTTGAGTATCATCGATTCCTTTAGTAGCGATGTCAAGTGGTTTGTTACCCAGGTGCGTGGAATGACAATAGTGTTGGACCTTAGTGAAGCCTTCTTCACTAACCTCTTTGGCATCCCCATTGATGGCGTGATGATTGTCGATAACACTAGTAGGGAGGTGGAATATAGAGGGGATATTAAGGACTGATTGAAGGAGAATTGATCTCACAAGGGCATCCCTATCAAAGATGTGCTAGTTTCTGAGGTGCAAGAGATCTATCCTCTATTCTATGCTCATGCCTTTTCAATGCTACTTTTTCAATGAAAGATCCTTGGGGTGGAATAGGCATGGGTAATGAAGGAGGTGGTGCTAGAGGGCATGAGGTTCAACTGGGTAGTGTACATAGCCACTGACTTACATGCAAATATCTCTAGGCTACGATTCAATCTCCAGGAGAGGTTCCACATCTATTTTGCATTATTTTCAGGATACCTATGAAGGTTTGTGGAGCTTTTGGTTGTGTGAGATGATGGATGATGGATGATGTAGGACCATGAGCAGCTATCCAAGTCATGGATTAAGAATATTTTCTCAACCACACACACACAAGACCCTCTAGAGGGGATTGATGAGTCATTATCAATAATGACCAAGGGTCTTGTGGAACACTTGCATTACTCATGAGATAGTGTAGACAAGGGTCCTCCAGTTAGCACTAGGGATGTAAGCAAGGTGGATCACTATATAGCAGAAATGGTGGGGTCATCCAAGGCCAAGATTAAGAGGTCACATCCTCAAGAGGAAGCTACTCCTTAGATCAAGAAGCTAAGCAACAAAAGGATCTGCATTAAGCTTCAAAGCTTACATGCAGATGTTACAAGTTAGTGCATGTAGCTTCTTAGATGCCTTAGTTACATTTATGTATGTATTTTTATTTTTATGTTTTTTTGTTAATTAGCTAATGATGTGCTATGTGTGATGATGTGCTATACATGTACATGTACTAATTGCAGGAAAAGAAGAGACGGTTGTAAGAGCAGCAGCCGAGGCGATAGAAAATGAAGCACTTCCTCAAGCTAAGAAGGAGGATGCCTAGGGAGATGATCCTCATGAGGCAGTAGAGGCCCTCCAGCATTTGGAGGAAGAGGGGTTACTCAACCTTGATGGGGGTGATTTTAATATTTTTTTTAATGGTACGTAGATAAGTGAATCCCCTACACTCATGCCTAAGGGCTTGCTAGGTAATCAAATCATACTGCCATCTATCTTCCCTTGTTTGCTCTAATATCTTTAGTTGTTAGGCCATATGCTACTTGTATCTTTGTGTTACAGCATCAGATATTTCCACCAATGGTCCCACATCTACCTATTGCATGGAGCCATGGGTAGATATGCTAGATAAATTTACCTTCATGGAAGGTGTCATTAAGGACATGGTGGACCACTTGTAGTAAGCAGACCCAAAGCTCAACATTTGTGCAATGTTGTTTGCCTTTTTCTATCTTGCTCAAATGCTTGGGTGCTAATATGTGAGCAATACCTATAGGTCCTAAGCTATAGTGGGATTTGAGCAAGGTGGCCAAGGTGGACAGCCTTCCTAACCTTTGTCCTGAAGTTGATCAGGTGCCTCGTCATATGTACATGACATATAACAAGTGTAAGCTTTCTTGTGTGAAGACATTGTGGGTCTGTAAGCACTCAAATGAGCACCTATGGAAATGCATACATGAACTGTAGGAGAGGGTGACTAGCCAAGATAGAAGATAAAAAATCTTCAATCTAGATACGACTTCATAGTGGCTAGGTTGTAGGGAGATAGTACCTAGCATATCTCTAAGATTGAGTATGCTAGATATTGGACAACTCTCAAAGATAAGAACAAGGCCACATGGGAGTTAATAGAGCAATGGATTCAAATGAATTTGCTCACCCAAAAGAACTAGGATTGGAAGAATTACAACACTAAGGTTTATTAGTGGGGACAGATGTAGAAGAACCACAAGCATTAGTATAAGTGAGAGCACAATGTGTGCCTATGATGATACAAGGAGGAGTCTATTGAATGCCATTGCCTTAAGATGTTTCTTAAGGTGACCAGTGGGAAGCAGGCATATGACTTGTTCACATAGAATATGATCGTGAGTGACTCTCTCATAAGGGAGATCATCACCCCCTCCAAGGAGGCCTCTTCTACTACATTTTTGATGGAGCTACCCAGATGAACCATCATGGATAAAGGCAAAACCCTTGAGGGTGTTGACTTTGGCCAGGAGGATTAGATACAACTTTTTGAAGCTAAGATCCTTTGATGCTTGGAGGCTAGTCAAGGAAAGTTACCTCTAGAACTCACCAACACGAGACCCTCTCAGGTTAGTTTTTTATGATTTTTATGCTTTTAGTTAGCTTGTATAGTGCATGTTTGCTTACTAATTACATATATTTTCTATGGTTATGATAGTAGGTACTAGGTGATGTTGCAAGCCCAAACTACATGATGATGGAAGAAGAACTTCCACCCCCACCTAGCGCCACTAGTTGAGCATGACCAGCTATACCCATACCCGTTGGGCTTTTTTGCTACATTTTGCTTGTACTATGATTCATGCTACGTACTACTATGCACATTACATTTGATGAATGATTATTTGTGATTTGCTATGTGTGATGTGTAAACCTTTTTTTATAGTCATTTGCTATGCTTCTAATGTAATGTGATGAATTAATGCACTAACTTAGGATTATGCAACGATAGTGTTACTAGGCCATTATGGACCCCATGCTAGTTTAAGGCCATAGCAAAATGGTCAATGCTATTTTTTGGTCATTTTAGGCTATGCACTACCAATTTTAAGGTTGTAGTGGGCTGAGGCTACTAGTTTAAAGCCATTTCAGACCATAGTGATAGTTTAAGGCCATTCTGGACCACTACAAAGGGATTGAAGGCAATAGTTTTAGGCCATTCTAGGCTACAAATTGCTAATTTAGGGCCATCTCAAGCCACAACATTGCCAATTTAAGGCCATGATGAGCTACGTATTACTATCTCTCTTTTTGTGATTTTTGCTTTTATGATTTTTGTGCATTTTGATGTTTTTTTAATAACTACAAAAGTGTGAACTAACTAAGAGAGTGCATTAACTAAGTAGATGAATGCATAAACAAAGAAAATAAATGTGTAAAAAAAGTAAAATGATGCATAATCTAAGCAATCATGCTAAATGTAAATGCATAAACAAATGCAATGTAAGTGAAAGGTAAAATACATGGAGTGTAAAAGTGAAGGGCAAGTAGGCACCTAGCATGTTAAGGGCTAAGGGGGTACCTTAGTTGTGCAGTTGCTTCCTAATCCGATGTGGTTTTGGGAGCAGGTAGGGCCTAGATTGTACTATTTGGTAGTCTCCTTAATCCTTGCTCACTACGTTGAAGGGAAATTCTATCCACAGGGCATCTTATAGTAGGTCATCAACTTCTTCTGTCCTTTTGGATGTGTCAGCCTCATGCATTTCGTTATCATCCTTTGTTATGGACACATCATCAAGGAACACCACCTCTAAACCTTGTTCCGTATGGATGTTGTTGATAGCCAAAGGGGTAGCATTATCACCATGGATGACAACTTCTCCACCTTTGTATGGAAGGTGGATTTCTTGATGGATCATAGAGGAAACAACTTGTAATTGGGCCAGTAATGGTCTATCCAAAATTAAGTTAAAGCCTAGTGTTTTCTCTATAATGATGAATTTAGCAATGATGGGGAATTACTCCCTTACCATGAAGGCTATGGTGATAGTACCCCTAATGATGATGTGTGACCCATTAAAGGACTTCAGGCACATGGTTTCTATTGGCTTGATTTGATCTATGAGCCCTAACTTATTGATGACAGTGTATGGGATAACATTTGTTGTTGCCTTGTTGTTAACATGCAATCTCTAAATCTTGCATTACCAGACATGTATCATGATAAACATGGGTGCTGTTATGACCTCACACTTTACCTTAATTGCTTCATAACGAAATGCTAGGGATGTGGAATTCAATTCCTGTGATGCAGGGGATAACTTCACTGCATGGATGGAGTTCTCATCTACAAGGATGTCCTCTATGACAAGAATGAAGGTCAACATCTACACCAGTGCTTCGCGAGGGGTAGATGAGATCATGATTAGGTCATACAGGCTCAACATTGTCTTCTTCTATTTGAGAACTTGCTTACTTGGGCTAACACTTCAACAAAGTCTTTGCCATCAGTTGTGTTTTTGTTGGCTTTGACTTCTTCCATATTCCCTAAGAGATAGATCTCTTGCAGAGGTGACTTGGGCTTTGTTGGCTTGGCCTATGTAAGGGCCTCAATGCTTGATCATGATTTTTTGCTCATGGCCTATTCAGTTGCTTCAGCCATGGGAACCATAGATATTAGTACCATCTATAGTGGACATAGCACTCCTTGGTCTCAACATTGCCTAATCATATGGTCTATGAGATACTTGTTGGACCTTTGATGTTACCACCTAGGAAATCTGGCCATGTTGCTAGTGGAGTCAGGTCTTGGATGGGAAGGGATCGATAAGTTACCCACCACTGGGCTTCGAGTAGGTGAGGAGCCAACATGTTGTAGTATCCTGACCACAAAGGGTGACTGAATAGTTTTTGTTATGACATGCTATTGGACCCTAACCATGAATGATGTTGTAGGTGTTTGAACTGACATTCTAATAATAAAAGGGGCCTCAAACCCATAGGGGTCAAGGAGACCCTTATGCTACAAGAGGATACATGGACCACGAATGGCCATTACATTGGTTCTAAGTTATCATCAACACTTATAGTATTTATGACATACTGAGCATCATTTGCATTTAGAGGATCCTTGTACACCCTTATAGATTGGTTCTGAGGTTTAACTAGGCTAGCAACATCAAGTACCATCTCACCTCTATCAATCATTCTTTGGAGATCATCCCATAGGGCTATGCAAAAATCAATGTTATGACTAAGCAACTAGTGGTGGTGACAAAATTAGTCCAATCTAAAGTGTTTTAGGATCAGGGGCTCATTCAATGCTATTGACATGGGATTCCTTAGTAGCTCGCAATATCTATTGTGTCTTTTGCAAGCATATTCAGACATCTACTTATACTGGATACATCTAGCCTTTAGTAGTTGGTCCAATAGTTCTGAAGGTTTTAATGGTAGTGGGGTGTACTTGGAGCAATCCTTGTGCTCAAAGTTAGGCCTTGGAGTAGCTTGTGCTATGGCCACCAGTGATGTGAACTAGTTGGTTATCACAGTGCTAGGGTTGATGGCTTTGTTGTTAGCTTAGGCTCTAGGTTGCCTAGCTGTTGGCCTTTGGTTGGTTGTTTTAGCCTCTTTGGCCATAGCTACCACTATTTCATTTTTCTTTCCTTATCCTTGTCCTTTCTTGCATTCAAGTTTTTGTAGGCCACATAGGTTGGGTCCTTACTAGCTTTTACTACATCTTGTATGCTCTTGGTTTGGGCAGAGGCTTGGCTTACAGACTGTGGGCCCAAGTAGTATAGTTTTAACTTTATGAAGTCATTAACTACACCCTTAAATATGGCTAGGATGTGTGTTTTAGCTATTGGCTCTCGTATTTTTTTTAATGAGGTGCTTTAGCGTTGGATGAATTTTTGTATAGGCTCTAAGTTGCACTACTTGATTTGCATTAGTTGGTTCAAGGTGGTTTCTAGGTTCAAGTTGTAGTTGAAGTGCATCATGAATTGGCTCAAAAGATCCTCCAAAGAGGAGATAGAGCTTCTAGGTAATGCATGGTAGCAGTCTAGCACCTTGCTAGTTAATGACATGGCAAACACACATATGATGGCATGTGGCCATGCCTATAATAGCAAATACTCTGATCCAAATGTAACTAGATGTGCATTGGGGTTCTCCTCACCATTGTATTTTGTGAATTAAGGTAGTGGGACCTTAGCTAGGAGTAGTAGCAGTGGGACCACAGGACTAATAGGGTCATCCTAGTAAAAGTTCAACACTTTGATGATTTTGGGGAAGGTAGCCTTGAGCCACTTCACATCTTCCATGAGGCTTTAAATCATCTAGAATGCATGATATAAGTTTTAAGATGTTCCATCTAGCTGTGTTGTTTGTGCAACTTGTTATTGGACTAATTGTGTGGTCCATCGCCTTGTTGGGAGTTTTAGAATCATCAAATGGGCTTGATGTGTAGGCCATGCTACAGGGATGATGATCAAGGTAGGTGACGCATACATGGGTTGGGCTAATGCTAGGGGCACTAATGAGACAAGTAAGATGTAGGGTGCCTGAGTTGTGTGGGGCCTAGAGAAGAGCCCTATGTGAAAGTGTGGTTGAGTTGATGTGGTTGCACTGGGCAACGATGGCTGGATGGATGGAAATGATGCCATGAAGGGAAAGGTAAAGGAAGATAGTGCATCAAGATGTGTCTAGTGTGTTGCTATAATGAGCATTGACCTAGATGGTGACATTGGTGCTATGACCATATCAAAGAGAATGGGTGAACAGGATTGTGGAAGAGCCAATCTAGGGATCGCTCACTAGAAGATGATATGGAAGGAGCTCTCATTCTCAAAGTGAGCTTCGAACTTGTTCTCTTCTTCCTACAGGGATTCTTTGTAGCTTGTCCCTACTTTGTGCTCACTTGTTTAGATGGGTTGGGCTAACATCCAACGGTAGGGCTCTATGAGTGGGATGATGTCAAGTGAGGAGGGGATGGAATTCCATTCGTTCTGATGAATCAGTTCATAGCCTTGTTTTGCTTCCATGTCTAAGTAGTCTACAAATAGCCTTGCTTGACTCTTTGTGCAAATGAAGTTGTATTGTTCATCACTTAATGCAACGTACTCTAGGTCTTGACCACACAACCTAAGGAATTGCATTGGCTCTACTATTACAAGATTCCTAAGGTTGTCAATCCTGGTCTCTTGTTGGATGGGCAAGATGACAAGTGTGCTTGGGATTGACGTTGAAGGATATTTGGAATTCATAGATGCAGATCAAGTTGTAAGAGGGAAGGACAAGAGTTGCTAATTACAAAAATGGCTAACTCTAGTGACTACGTTGACTATGTTAAGATATGACTACACTCTCTATGCTAAGGGCCAACTACACTCTCTATGCTAAGAGCTAACTATGCTCTTACTGATAGCATTAAGAATTTGGCTAACTATGAAAATGCGTGCTCTAGGGTTACTATGCAAGGTTCTAGGGGAACCGATGATGGGATCTAGTCCACACCAACTAGTTAGTAGATAATTCTTATGCTAGTCTAATATCTAGATACTACTACACATGCAATAGGTTCATAGGGGTGTTATGATCTACTCTAGCCCAAAGCCAACAACAATAAGGTAGAGAGAATCTGAGACAACCACCAATGGAGTGTAAAAAAGAAAATGGTTCTAGCCCCCTTCTAATTCCAAAAACTATAGCAACTAAAAACATTGATGGCTAGAACACTAAGGTCCACAAGTAGACAAACTAACCCTAAGTCCATGTGAGGGCCTATTGGAGGTAGAGATGGGATGCCCTGAATGGTCTTGTTAATCAAATAGGGACTTACCAAATGCAACCAAGGTGCAACGAGGTTAGTTACAATGCTAATGAAAAATGGTGCTAAGTTTTTGAGTGGTGTCAACGGTGTCAATGGCATTGAGTGTAGTTAAGGTTTTCAATGAAAATGAAGGTGTTAAAATGCAGAGACCACTGCCCAAGCATAGTTTTACATGTAGCTATGTGAAACAATGAAAAATGGAAATAAAATGCTAAAATGCAAATAAAATTCTAAAAATGCAAAGAGAGAGAGAGAGAGAGAAGTGGAACACCACCCCAAATGGGGTTGAGCATGGTTAACACCAAAAGGGGTTAGAAGATATGCAGTGTACAATAGGCATAGTGGATAGCGTAGTCACAGTCTTAGGGGTGTGTAGCCATGAAGATTGGTGTTTCATCAAGGTGTTTTTGCCTATTGGATTGGCTCCTATGGTGTACCATTAGTTGTGATGTTCTGGTGGACTACTGTGGGCTATGATGATCTACAACTTCGGCGATATGCCTTGGTTCTCTCTTGAGTGCTCTTTGGGTTTACCAATGCCAAGAGTGAGCCATCCCTCAAATTTGCCAATGCTTCAATTTTTTGCCAACCCAGATGTTTTTTTGCCAACCTTGAAAACATTGAGGGTGGGGGTATTTATATCATTAGGTTTAGATAAAAATGCAAGATGGCTACCACGTGGTAGACAAGAAATTTGGAACTACACTATCGCCCAAGAATGCTCTTCACTGGGCTAGCAGTTTTGTGCCCTATTTTGCTCTACTGGACTCTACAAGACTGTGAGACTATGACTATGCTACCAACTACATGTATGTGTGCTAGGAGGACTGCAAGTTACCTAATAAAATGTAACTTGGAGACTATGCTCTAGGACTATGCTCTTCACTATCTTGTATGGGGTTGAGCATAGTTACAATTTTAGGGCAAGAAAAGGGGTACAAAAAGAAATCATTTTGCTAGCTACACTTGTCAAAGGTGAGTTGGAGCTAAGCTGAGTGCTAGTGCTACATTGTGCAGGCCACCAAAGGCTATTCTAGCTAACTACGCTTAACTACACTCTGGATTGGGGGAGAGCATAGTCTCACACTTAGAAAAATTTGCAAAAAAAAATGGCTATGTACTGATCATTCTCTCCACTAGAGGCTAACTATGCTCCCAACTAAGGATGAGCATAGTGCCAACACTTGTGAAAACTTGCAGAAACTAGCTTCCAGTTGACTACGCTTTGGGCTATAGGAGAGCATAGTCTCAACACTTGAAAAAATCTGCAAAAATTGAGCCTTCATGCTGACTAGACTCTCCATGAGAGGCTAACTACACTCTACGGTAGTCAAGAGTATAGTCCTAGTACTTAGAAATATTTTTGCAAAAATTGGCCTCATGCTAACACTTAGAGAAAATTGCAAAACTAGCCTTTTTGTTGACTATGCTCTCCATTGAAGGTTGACTACACTTCCAACCAGGGAAGAGCATAGTCTTAATGCTTAGCCAAATTTGTAGTTAAGAGGCTGTAGTCTAGATTTGGTGGTGTTTCACTTCCTTTTCCCAAGTAGCATGATGACAAAGAAATGAGATTTAATGGCAAGGGCCCATATATTTAGGTGGACTTGACCTACTATTAATTTAGGAGGAAACATGAATTTTGATGGTGATATGGATTTCTAGAAATACCTATAAGTGTGGATGCAGATGACATAGTTTGATTATCCTATGGGCATTATTGCTTGTCCTCTTATCTAGATAGTCCATAGGCAAGAAAGATAGGTAAATTCATCTTTTGTTGAGTAGGCTCATGTCCAAATTGATTCCTACCTTGAAATAAGGAACATTTGTTTAAACATTTTTATTATTAGAGGTAGGAATAGTAGGATGGAATGGAGCTGATGAGTGGCTAGGTACCCCTACACTCAACCATACGAATATGAGCGTTACATGCATGATCTAGTTAAACTCCATAGACTAAGTGCCTACACACCTTATGGAACACTTAAGGTTAATCATTCGTTATCTTCCCAGACTTACTTGTATTTTTCANGGTTGAGAAATATTTAATGACTAATAAAGCATGTAAATAATTAACAATAAATAACAATAAATAAAATCCTATTTAGCCTATTCCATGCACTGCAAGGTTTATCCAAGAAGTTCTTCTTTATTGTCGTACACAAACTTGTGTTCAGGTATAATATTTGCTTGAATAAAGATCTGTTCACTTTGGAGCTCCTACTGCAGGCACATGGAAATTATTCTATCTCTGGAGAGGTAAAACTACTAGATTTTTGTTCTGGTCTAGGCCTAGAATTCAAAAGAAGGGAGAGTTGCCTCTTATTTATAGATTTAACGGTGCACTGCGATATCACGTACACGATATCGCAGGGGAAGACATGATATCATGTACATGATATCACGGCCCATGTGATATCACATCCCATCATACCCCCATGATTGAATAAAAACTCATCCTCGAGTTCCTTACAAAATACTGGAAAGGTATGGGATTATTGACTCAAATGGAACTAATGGTGAATGGGATGATATGTGAACGTATCATCATTACAAGACAAGACAAGACTAGTGTTCATGACAACAAGAGTGAACACTTTATACATTTGACATTAGGCCTCATTTGACAACTAAGAAAGAGAGAGAGAGAGAAAGAAGTTTTGCTACTGCCAACGCCAAGATTGTGCCTTTCGTTGTCTATCCATAAGTGCGCCATTGGTCTTGCTTCTTGCATAGCTGCTTCTAGCACTACTCCATTCCATGTGTTCCCTCCAGATCCAATCCATTGTTGTATGATTTCCATCTGCACACACACAACACAATCTTTATATTAGCAAGGGTAAATGAATCATAATGTAATTGATACCTTACTTCAGTGAAAGGTCCATTGGCTGAGTTGTGGTATGGCTGATACGGATCTAGAGATATCATAGTGGTGACTACCGCAGGTGTAGGGGTTAGGAGAAAATCAAAAAAATTTAGGTCTGTACTCCCATGACTAAGAGAGAATCTCCAGTAGTGATAGAATGGAAAAAGAATAAAGAACAAGAAAGATGGAAAAAAGAGAAAATCATAATGTTGATCAAATGGATGTCAATATGGGAATGAACAAAATTGAGTGGATTGCAAAAATGTTAAGGGAAAGAATTTAACTGGTGCACCAAATAGGAATGTCAGTGGATCCTCCCCAAAGTAGGCTCATGCCATTAATGCCCTGACAAACCCACATTCAAAGAGTCCGTAGGCTTGAGGAATATCATTTGGAACAAGAGTTAAATTCTTAACCACAAGAATTTACCAAAAAGAAAACAATGTGTCAACCAAAATATACACTAATGATACACCCGCTAATGAGGTGAACAATGGAGAGAAGGATGGAGAGAAGAGAGTGGAATGGAATCCCAAGAACAAGGTGGTGTACAACCCCTTGTGTAGTTCATGATTAATGTGGCTTAGTAGATCCCATTCCAAATCTGGCCTCAAACAAACCACATCCAGTGACTTCGCATCAATGCATTCGGCCAATCCATCCTCTTGAAGTAACAAGAATGTCTCCACCAAAGAGTCACTACCATTCTGACGAAATGAAGGAGAAGAGAATGGGAAGTGAGAAGGGCCTTAGTTAGAGGGAACATTTTTATTTTAGTTCCATAACCAGTGCTTGTAGCCCAAATTATTATTTCTTCTAAGGGGTGTGCTTTGAATTCTCACTATTTTTTTTATGTTTATGCGTGAGGACCACACCATGCAAAGACATTGTTATTTTTATGAGCTCAGCTTCTCGATGATTAAGTAACGTCAAAATGATAAGAAAACTCAAGAAGAACACATCCAAGCACCCAAGAGAATGGCCAACACAAATGCATCAAGTNACATTAGCAACCAGTAGAAAATAGTTCATACCATCATGAAGAACACTTATTAAATGACAAACTTGACAAGATGGATAACACACACAAGAAATGAAAAAGTATGAACAATGTTGTAAAAAAAAAGAAAAGTTAAAGAAATTTGTAAAACAAAAAGGTGTAAAACAAAAATGTGTAAAACAAAAACGTGTAAAACAAAAACATGTAAAAGAAAAATGTGTAAAACAAAAATTGTGTTAAACAAAAATGTGTAAAACAAAAACTTCAAAAGAACTAAGGGCCCCAAATGATTAGCGTAGGTGGCCATCTCCCCCATGATTGAATGGAAAGGGAGAGATCTGAAATAACTAGTGCCTATTTAAATTTCTTAAAAGTGTCCAACTTCTTCCGATTGATGTTTTTAGGTTAAGGGGTGGAAGTCAGCAACACTCATACTCCAATGTATCTATGCCTTCGTTGCGAGCATGAGTTATTCCCCTAGTTCGTTACATGCATGTTGGTGGGTTGCTCTTTTGATTAGCTATCAACCACAAGGTGTCCACTTGTTGTGTGGTTGCTACATACAGGCACCTTTGTATCAAAGTTTCTTAGGCACACCAATTGCATGCAAGAGATGTCGAGCATTCCTCCATGTCATCACCCTCTGAGTCACTATATGTGATGCATGGAACTTTCTTCTTCTCTGATCTTTCCATAAATTTTTACCTTAGATATTTCCAAGGAAAAATCGTGAATTCCTAGGCATGCATCTATTGTACTTAGCCATGCCCTTCCCATTATAATTGGGAAGTCCCCTTTATTACTGTTGACTTCTATCACCAGGAAATCAGCTAGGTATGACCAACCACACACAGTGGTAACGATGTCCTCCACAAATCCCAAGGAAATGGTGATGGACTGGTCAACTAGCTCTAGTTGAATATTGCTCTTCTTAAGTGAAGGCAAGTTCCAGGCTTGATACATTTCTTGTGAAATTAAGTTGACTCTG
>MNCI01007298.1:75731-102023 GCA_015680685.1 Gnetum montanum
TTTTTTATTCCTTATCTAATTCTTTGTCCTTCTATCTTGTAACGAGTCAGCATGGGTGGTTGTTTGGTGGTGCCCCAATTTGGGCTTCCTCCCTTAACACTTGTTTTTTTTATAAGGCAGGTCCTGAGTTTCTTGCATAGTGCTCTCAGCTTCCCCCTTCCCTAAACCCTATGACTTGTTCAAATTACTGTAACTGATACACTATTAATATCATTAGAACTTCTTTTCGGGGTTTGACATCCCCCCAACATATAAATGTTATAGCTATTGTTTTTTGTACCATTTCCTTTTTATCACTACCTTTCTCTCCTAGATTGGCTGCATATTTTGGTTTCCTATTTTTTCTTAGAAAAAAATCAATTCTAAATTATTTTTTCCCTAATTTTCTTTGTTTCTTATATTTTCAACATTTCTTGTGAATTTTAGCTTCATGAATGAATTTTTCTTTAATCTAAACTTGGATTTGGAATTGTTGTGGTTGTGTATACATGGGTATGGGACTTGTTTGATGTGAAACTGTTGAGAATTTTATGTTTATTTCTAACTTTTTACTTCAATAAATTTAATGAATAGGTTATCTTTACTTCAGTATAATTTAGAGTTATATATTATGAGCATGTTTATGTTTACATGTGTCTAAGGATTTCAATTATCATGTATTGTAATTAAATATTATTATTTATATTTTTTTAATATAAAATAATAGAGCAATACTAAGATGCTCAAAAGAGATTAGGCTTTTGCTTATTTACCAATTGTCTTGGGATCTTGTTTAATAGCATGAGCCATGGCTCTAGGTGATGATCCTTTTGATTATTTTATTAATATAATTTAAATGCACTTAACTCTATGAAGTTTGATTAAGGCAAAATTGGTCTCATTGGAATTATCTTCTTACTTACTTTTTAATCATGGAATTTAATTTATCTTTTGACATCTATATTTTTGAAGGTTACAGTAATGGTCATTTTTATGAAATTATATGTAATTTAAGAGGTATGTTAGTGGTAAGAAATTTTGTGATTCATGTTGTCATATTATCTTCATGAAGTATATGTGAATGTTAAACTTGGATGTATATGGTCATGTCATATAGGTACATCCCAAGATATATAGCCTAATTAGAACCTTATAACTCATTATTATCTACCAGAATCTAACCCATGACTTAGAGCTTTCAAATGAAGAGTCTTATCATTACGCTAACATACCATTGCAATGATAATGTTAATGTATATTGTGCTTGATCTACTAATGTATAATGTGTATAATGATTCATGGGTATGGTTGTAGAAATGCATGTGGTGTGGAAAGCACATGATGCCATGGAATTATGATTAATTAGGTCTAACAATGATTATATCTATAACTGTGTATGGGCTAAGTGGTTTACATGTGTGAGTTATTGTATGTGCATGTATATCTTACAATACATACAAGTCTCACTGTTGATGTAGGTTGCTTTGTACCCTAGTTCTCTTCTCTAATAGAGCACTTGTTGGCCATTTATTTGGGGAATTGTAAAGGATTCCTACTTAGTTTTATACTAACTTTGTTTACTTAGAGGTGGAGACTACAAAGGTGCAAGAGAGCACTAAGAGAGCTAAGGAGAGGGATGTCTACATGGAGTGGCTAATGTATATTTCCATGTACAAATGTACAATTTTCTACTGATCATATTTGCATGAACCACACAATACTCTTATGTATATGGTGTATATGTTTTTCACTTTGTGCAAGCAATACAAATGTTTGGTTTATGTAAAGACATGTCATTTTATAGATTGATATGGATGTTTGGTTTTTTGTTTCGCATGGATTTTTTTATGCACTTTGATCTTGTGAGATATATATATATATATATATATATATATATTGAGTGGTTCCTTAATGTGTTTCTATGCATTGTTGGATTTTGATGTGCCATGCTTCCGTTGTGTTTTTATTGGTGATCCTAGGCATCACTTCATCCTAACTAGGTGCAGTAAGAAGGATGTTACATACATAAGCTCAAACCAATCATAAACTCTACAGTTACATTGTGATGTTGCAAACTTTTTGTGTAAGATCTTAATATAATATTTTGCATATATTCTAATGCACACATGCAAGATCTCACCATAATGGTTAACTAATGTGACATACTCACACACATAATTCAAGTATTCTTTGAAATTTTTTTCTAATATGTTTTCAATTTAGATTATTAAAAATGTTGTTGGATAATTTGAAAATCTAGGATTTTTGAATTTTCAAACTATGTAAATTATTGAGTTGAAAATGTTACCAAAAAGTTAAGAGTTTTTTTTTTACAATTTTGGAATGATTAATGATTCCTCACTTTTTATTTTTTCCAATTAGTTGATTGAAAATGTTATTAAAGAATTAAGGATTTTTTCTTGTAATTTTGGAAATATTATCACATAATTCAAGGTTTCTAAGTTTTCAGTTTTTTTCCATGATTTAGTTTATTGAAAGTGTTTTTGAAGAATGTTGAGTTTTCTACAATTTTAGAATAATTTGCAAATCTTGACATGACATTGTGCAACTAATGTTGTTTAACTACAAACTACTTGACAAAGTTTTCAATCAAGATAATTTTTTAAAAAAATAAAATCAAAATTTTATGGAATTTGCAACTTTGGAAGATTTTAACAATTCACTATTACAAATAACACTACAAATTATGCAAGACAATCATTGCAAACATAATTTCAAGCTATTCAATGTTGCACCATAATCAAAGTTACTATTTCATGCATAAACAGTGCTTTAATTTCCATGAAAATTTTGAGTTTATCACTTAAACAACTATCAATCCCATCTCTACAACAAAGAAGGCTTTAAGAGAATAGCTATTAATCTAGACTAACTCTTTAAGAAATAAGTCTTTTACATAAGAAGTTTACAACTATGATGAATTAGTGTTTTTGTCTATAATAACTATGTGCTATCTTCTACATATAGGGATTTAGACAAGTTATACTCTCTTGAGTATTTTTTTTATAAAAAAATAAAAACACAATTGTAACCTCTTTTTTATTTTATGCAATGGGTAACATTAAAATTGCATAATTCTATTAGAAAATTGATTCCTTTAAAATAATCTTTACATGATGCAACATAACTCAAAACTCAATATAATAAATTTACGAGAAAAAATTTCTTTTAGAAAACATTGCTTTATCATCTATTCCATTTTTTGATGTTGTAAACAAGTAAATACATTTTGTAACTTAAAGTAATAATTATATGAACAACAATGCACAATATCCACAAACTAATGTATAAGATGTTAAACAAGTATATCGAATCAAAACACAAAACTAAGCTAATAAATGAATATATGAGACAAGAGAGAAACAAATGCAACCACAATACTTCCTCTCCACTAACTTAGAGAAACATGGTTTTTAAATGTGAGAAATAAGGTTTGTTGGTATTATACGTTGTTGCTTGTATGTCTATTACTTTGAGTTACTTTTCTTGATTTTCTTTTGCTTTACCTAGCTTAAGTTTGATTCAATAGGACATGTACGTTTGTTTGTTGGTGGTATTCATTTTTATTACTTTAGTTAATTTTTTCTTTTTGTTTAATTTTTTTCTATTTGAATTATGTTTAGTTCAATAGGAATGTATGATAAAAATTTACTAAATGTATTTTCTTAGAGAAATCATGTTATTAAATTTGGAAATAAGTGCATGATTCTCACCAATTATCTACACATCATTCTGTAGGGGTTTTCATGCTTTCTAGGAGATAAAGCTTTAACACGGTACCATTCACTACAAAATGTATCAATCACATTACTTGAGCATCTATTTACTACTTTTTTAAAGGGATTGAAGTACAACATTAGCAAAGGAGAATCATTACAAAAACTACTATCAATTAAATAATCTCTAATAGAATCCATCACTAAGTTTATCTCACATGGATTTCAACTACAAAAGAAGTAACACTCGTTTCTTCACATTTTTTAATTTGCTACAAATGATTTCATCAAAGGAAATTTGGCTTATCCAACACCCCAAATTCTGTATTATGCTATCCCTTTAATAAAACATATCAAGGAGGTAGACATCTAGCATAAGGATCATAAATGGCAAAACTATAGAAACAAAAAAAATAAGCTCAATAATACAAAGAAATATCAACATACCAATTAGGCTATTTCTTCACTTAATTCTAAATCTTCTACTTCAGCATCTTGAAACAATATAAGCAATCAGTTATTAGCAAGCAATGATGAAGCTTGGTAATCAATAAAAAAAAATATCCATTGTTATATTCTTTTATCTGTAATATATTATCCAAGGATGGTCATATCACCGTAAAACAAGTATAAGCTCATTTTAATTACATGCAAAATATTACCTTGGAATCTTCATAAAGGATGGAAGGTAACTCAAAAGTTTTGAAGTGGTATGATGCATATAAGTTCTATTATTATCATAAGACATTGTAACAAGACATTGATAGCTACAGTGGTCCAAAAGATGATATGTAAGCTCTAGTTGAAAAAGTAAAATTATTTTCAATTTCCTTCCCCAACTAGAGAATTAGAACATGCAAGTTTTCTTGGGTTATCTATGAGGCAGTTGAAATATCTAAGTATTTCATCTAGAGAAAAAGATCCAATAGTCCAAACATTCTTTTATCATAAACATGTATTCATCCATAATACTTTTACTTAATGTATACAACCATCCAAATCATCTACTAAACAAAAACTACCTTTTATCATAAATTGGCCAATTAACCCACCTATCCCTACTACTAATTCTACCTATCAACAATAGAACAACATAACACAAGGTTCCTTTAATATTGGACTTTACTTTCTACTATAATAGCTTGGCTTAGGCCAACCATTAGTCTTCTATCAATTCTCTACATATAAATAAAAATCTATCCTCAATTATCCCTATTGTTTTTTATTCATTTACATTTTCTCTAGTACTACCATATGCAAATCCTAATCCTACCCTTTTATCATTAGTCAACCATTCTTCATCTCCTACCACTTTCCTTCCTAGTCTTAATCAATTTTATTCATTCTACATTCTCCTCATTCTAATGCTAATTGCCTAGCTTTTTAAGGAGAAAATATAAAAACTAACTTTGCTACAAGTTTACTCTATCGTCTTCCAATTCACAAGATAATCAAAAGCGATGATAATATCTCTCTTTCCCTTGTTCACATGAATGATGGTGCTAGATTGAATATGATCTCATGGGCTTCCAATGAGCAACTTAATCTCTAAAAACTAGTTATGTATTCTAAATTTCATTCCTCAATTTTCTTTAATAAAATGAAGGTAGATATAGTGGAATCCATTAAGCTTTTCTATTTTTTTACAAAACTGTATCACTTTTGAAGCCTTATTTACGATAGTTAGGAATTACTTTTGTAATAATGTTATCTTAGTTAGACCCTAGTTTGAGGACTAAGAACTTAGAAGGGGGGTTGAATAAGTTCCCTTGTTAAAAATTACACTAGCCACATGAACACACTAAATTTTATGTGGTTACCCAACTTGGGTATATCCATACTCAAAGGGTAGAATCCGTGCACACCTTTGGACTTGTTTCTTCCAAAATGTGGTTTAGAGAACATCACAACCTTTACAAAGTTTCAACTCTACTAAGGAGAGTTTTGTCGCTATGACAACTCTCAATCCCATAAGGTTCCAACAAGCTCAAAATGTGGTTTGAAGGGCATCACATCCTATACAAGTTATGAGCTTTGCTTTGAAGTGTTTTGTTGCTGTGAAACCACCCAACCCCACAAGGTCCCGACAAGCTCAAAATGTGATTTCAAGGATTCCACAACCTTTACAAAATTGAGCTTTTCTTTGGAGTGTTTTGATGCTGCACAAACACTCAATACCATAGGATTCCAGTAAGCTCAATGATGATGCCTTCTCACTAGAAGCACATCAACCCCATAGGGCTACAAGAAAGAGAGAAAGGAACACACAAGGAAAGAGTGTAATCCAAATTACAAATCCTTGTACCTTGAAGCATAGTTCTGCAAACAATCAAGAAAATGATGTGACGAATGAAGTACACAAATATAAGATCATAGAATAGACAATGATTTCTTTGATGTTAACAATGCCTGCATTATTTAAAAGATATTGAAGTCTACTTATAGCCTCAGAGTTTTCAAAAATACCTCAAAATTTTTGCACCAACTATTTAACAACTAGTGCAGACATCTCCTTTGAGATTGGAACGTCTCTTTGAAATCAGCTTCAACTTTGGGGAGATGTCTCCTTTCAAAATGGGACATCTTTTGGGAGATGTCTTCTTTCCAAAGGAGACATCTCAGTTTTTTTGGGAGACATCTTCCTGTGATTGACTTCCTCTCAGCCAAGACGTCTTCTGTTCCTTAGAGACATCTTCTCAACTTTTGAGCTCTGGTTCCTAAGGATATCTCTTGTTGATTTGACTTCTTCTCAATCCCTGGAGCATCTTCATTTAGCTTGTAGTCTTTGTATTGATTCATGATCTCATTTTGCCTATGAAGTATTTTACATTGATAGCCATGGTTTTTTGAGTCCTTGTCCATGATGTAAGGTTCTTGTTCTTGTCCTATAAATACAACATCCATAACAAACATCCATTGTTCTTCATTTTTCTTAAGGTTTTGACATACCAAAAGGTCAACATCATTTTTATATCATTGTGTTGTCTTTTCTCTTATTCCTCACGAGATTCATTTCTTGTCTAGGGACAAAAATGTAGTAATCCATAGCCCCTTCCAACTCCAAAATAAAGTCAAGTAGATCACCTTGTCATTGAGGATGAACATTGTTTTTAAAGGCTATGTCCTCATACTAATCACCTTTATCTCATTGACAAATAGCAATCTCTTTTGAATCCTTGTAGATATATGGTTCAAATTAAGATTAGTATTATCCTCTTCTATTAAGGTCACTTTCTCAGTGATGACAAAAACTTATCTTTCTATCTTTGATATCAATATATACCTTGATTGATGATGCAATACCAAATATTACTTATTAAATTCTTGATTGATGTCTAATGTCATTGTCACTTGAATAATAACAATGAAACAAATGTTACCATGTCATTCATCTAGTTTAATGTTTAATGTTCATCACATTAATCTATTTTCATTGTTCAATTCATCTTCTAAAGCTAGCATCATTAGATTAACCTCAACATTAGCAATTTTTGATTTAACTCAAATTTAGCATTAGCTTACAAGTTCAATGTTAGTGTCAATTATCAGTATCAATGTCTATGAAAGGCATCATCATCTTCACAGCTATTAGAGTGTGGCTTTATATCTCATGGATAACTTTAATTACCCAAGGATCTTGTAATGAAAAAACTTAATTCCAACTATTATGGAAATAATGTATTTATGAGATATAACTTAGATAAGAATCTTATGATTAGGTTCACATTGTAATGTGGCTTATCGAGGCTTCCATTCAAAGCTAGAGGACCAAATTTCACATGTATTGCACAACTTTTGTTAATGGAATGAGAAAAAGGAAAACATCACAAATTACTGAGTGAACATTTGATGGGGGATCTTAGTTCTTTTGAATAATGACTTTGTCTTCCTCTACCAAATTTTGATCTTCATATTTTTTTGTATTATTCACAATTGTTGAAGGTAACATTTTCTTCCACTTCATAACCTTCACTAGGATATTCTCTTACTCTATAGGAAACTATATTATGATTTATGACTAATAATTTACCTTGAACCTTTTCTTTCTATTTATTAAACTCTATCCTAAATTTTTTTGAGTTTTTTTTGTTTCATGGAGATATTTCTTTCTATCATCTTGGTCTATGATGATCTTACAATTTCTTTCTTTTTTGATATATTTAGATCTTAATGCTCATTGAATATTAGAGTTTAATGTTGTCACACTTTCTTGGTTATTTTTTATCTATGGGATGTTTTTTCTTTACTCTTTTTGCTATTTTATTTTTATCATGTTGATATATAACCATCATAACTTCTACCCTAATATATTCATTTTATAAAAGGATTATAATGGTTTGTATTACAAACCACATTTTTCAATATAAAGTTTTTACAAAACTAATAATTATATTATGTATAACTTGAAGTTTAACAACTACCTTGCATGATTAATTATGACTAACGTTAGCATTAGAATCATCTTAATGTAGTTAGGCTATCATCATCTATATTTTTTAAAAAAATAACATTGACGAATATTGTCATCATCAATCATCATTGCTAATATAGTTACTATTCATATGAATAATAGCTAAAATCATGATTTTATCACAACCTAAAAAAATAATTTTATTAGCTACATAATTCTTAATGTTTTAAATAAATTGGAACTTTCAATAAGCACTAAGAACACCAATCTCAATTTATTTCACTTTTCAACCTAATTTTGTATCAAAATCAATGTAAATTGATGAAATCCTAGGTAGGTTTTCAAACCCTAATACAATAAATAAACTCTTATAAAATCCTCTCATAATTAAGAATCCTTCTTAGATTTATCTACTTAATCTATTTCATTCATTTAACATTGCTTATAGAGTTTATCTACTGATCTAATAATTCAAATCAAACATATATTTAAGTTACAGTATAAAATAAGGATTCCATGGCACTTTCAATGCTTCCATTAAAGGAATGATTTGTGTTGCTATTACAAAAGCACCTCCTAATGTTAACTTGTCTAGCCTTAGGTTCTACAAGCCCCATCATGCATGCTATCCTAGTAATTCATGTGTTGGAAGTCATTTCTTTTCATTCCATGTCATTGGTTTTTGTCACACAAAAATTACCATCATCGCCTATGCCTTAATTTTGAAATCAAAAAATGCACTTTTTCTATTCTCAATAGTAAGTTTTTATTTTATAAAATTAACATCTAATGGTGAAATTAATGTCAATAGTGTATCTTCACTTTCAATCATCATCATCATTTTTCAAAGTTAGAATTATTATCTACAAGTTGACATTAACATCATTATTCAATGTCATCTCTTTTCAATATTAGCATCACCTTAATAAAATATTCAATTTTTCTTTTCAACTAAGCATCCAACCATCCCACATTGTTACAATTAGATATTAACATAATCTATTTTTTTCTATTTTAATAATTTATCAAATTAGTTAATCCTTTCAGTTACATTGTTTTGCAGATAGTATAGATTTTCAAGTTTTCATAATCCTTCATCTTAGATAAACCTTCTAGATAGGTACACCAAGCTTTAGATAAGCCCTTAATTCATTTTTCTAGCTTTATTTCATAATTCATTTTTATAGCTTTATTTTATCTCCTAATAATGTGATCTTAGCTATTGACATCTATGAAGATGATTTGATATTAAAATCTCATCTTAACTTCCTCAATCAAAAAACTATTTTAACTAGTAGTCACCATATTGAGCTTTCAATTAAGACTTATTAAGAAGTTGATAAGACTTATCAACTAAAGGTACATTTGTTGAAGACCTTCAAAAAATCTATCTTATCAACTCTTCAAAATATATTCATTACTTTTGCTCAAGGCTATGATGATATATTTGATCTTAATCCATTATTAGTTAATGAACCATCAATAAGACAGGCTGTGTTGATGCATGCCCATTGATGCAACCCCATTGGCATATCCGATGATGCATTAATGTAGGTACATCAACGTTGATGTAGGCATTTCTTATATAAATGTGCACACACCTTGCATTTATGACACCTTTAAGTCATAGCTTAGCCAAAACCTTGCAGTTTCTTCCTATAAAAGTTAAAATGCTTTCCCTCTAAATGCCCACAGCATGGATTTAAGTGATTGTATGGCATTTTATTCAAGTGCACATATACCTAAACACATTTGCATAGATAGTAATAAAATCAAAATTTATTCTATACATTACAACACTTAGACTAGCATAATTCTACTTTTCCATAATTTACTTCCTTGTCATTAAGTAATTAATCGTATTGTTCATAAGAAACATGGGTACAACTAGTTCAAGTATAATATATTAACACTTGGTAACCCTATAGTGTTAATATGCATTCAGGATGTGTACAGCAAGTGGGAATGGAGACGTTAGGCTCATTAGTTAATGAAGTAGTTAATTAGTTAGTTAATTCAATTATTAAATCTATATTCATTTAGTCATTTAGTGAATAGGATAAAAATAATAAAAATTATAAAGAAAGATATCTTATGCCTTAACAATACTTAATTGTACATACAAATTAACACAAGCATGGATTAAGAAGACAACAACTTACAAAAAATTCACTATTTAGGAATATTGGCTACTTAGGTAAATAAGTCCATAGAATTTGACTGGATCACATGTGACCACTTGTGATTTATATGGTTGGGCGTAGGAACTACTTGCTACTCATAATTAGCACTATTGCTAGAGACTTGGTTTAGCTAAGTGCACTAAGTATTATTCAATAGTGAATCCATACAAAGTTGTTGTAAGGATTTATCTTTTATACAAAATAATATTATTATTACTATATCAAGTCATACTTTATTCACATCACTAAAATGGCTTCTTCTAGTAGGAATGAGTCATTGCCCCATATTAATAACTCCAATCAATAGCATAATAAGACTTAAAGAACTACTAATGGAAAACCTCAACACCTGAGAGTAGTCTATTCATTTCAAGATCCCTACTATCTTGATTTCACCTTTATTCTCCATTAGGATGAGTAGTTATGCTAGAGGAATATGGAAGGAAATATTATGTTACCTCTTGATCGGTTTGTTTCTACACTACTCATGGCTAATCTCATGAAGCTGGGAATTCAATTAGTAGGCCCAAAGAATGAGATAAACAGACCATGCCTCCCAAGACTATCAGCTGATAAAAGCACATCTCATAAAAGATCAACACATGGAGGCATGTTACAAAGCCTCCAAGGGCAAGAGGATCTTGACACTATTGTTTTTGCAATCACAGAAAAGGACCTTGATTTCTTCTCAAGGCTATCTCAGTATATAGATTCTCATCCTTTTGTTGAGGATGACACACTTCACCAATGATTGCAATCAATCTTAGATAATAACCAAGATGAGAAGGGAATAGAGTTGAAAACCCAATGAACATCAAGATAAAGATCTCCTAGTCATTCCTCAAAGGAAAAGAGAAAGAAAAAGAAAAGAAAAATGAATAAGCAAAGATCCATAGGAGAAGGACCAATAGGTGTCACTCTCCCAATACTCCACCTTCGCCATCCTCCTTATCATCAAACTCTAGAAAGAGGAGTTATCACTGAGATAGAATGAGTGATCAAGGTCAAGATCAAGATGCTCAAAAGTCCCATCATGATGATGGGAACATGAATCATAGGAAACCACAAGAGGAAGAGGAGCATCATCAAGAACGAAGGCATAGCAAGTCACATCATAGGAGACATGGTCATGATAGGGGTCACCATGAATGCAATGTCTATGATGAACCATTGCTAGCTATGAGAAACATGCTTAATATTTTAAATGTAGTTTGAATTTTGATCATGAATCAAAGGAATAGTAGAATTAAATGGCTTAACATAAACAATGTCCCTAAATTTGAAGGAGGATATAATACTAATCCTGAGCATCATATATAGGCCTTCCACGATGCTTCTACCTTATAGAAAATCAAGAATGAGTGGAAAAGCGTAAACGATTTCCAAGGACACTCACAAAGAAGTTGAAAGTTGGTACCGATTCTTGGAGCTAGAATCCATTTGTAGAAAGAGTACAATGTTGGAAGTGTTCAAAAGTAAGTACCAAATATATTCTAGAGTGTTCAACCAAAGTAAACAAATCTAAGGAAGGAAACAAAATAATAATGAATCCTTGGATGTAGTGGGCAGGTACTACTATCTCTTACATTGATGCCTATGCCATGAATTTTCTTAAAAGGGGCACCTTCACCACATTGTAGATGGGCTCCAAAATAAAACTAGAGAAATTCTTGGAGTCTATGCCCAAGGGATATTTTCTAAAATGACAGCGCATAAAATTTAAAGGTATATTGATTAGATGATAAAGAAAAAAGGAGAGATGAAAAAGCAAGAAAGTATAGAAGAATATAACATGAAACCCTCCATTAGCAAAAGAGAGGTACCTTTCTATGATTCAAAGGAGGAAGCATCATTAGATGAAGTGGTGCAAAAGAAAACCTTGCCAATTCAAAAATTTGTTATAGAACTATCAGCTAAGGTGGACAACATGTGGTAATCCTTAAATGAGAAGTTCCAAATTTCTCTCAATATTGTGGAGGAGAAGATAGAGTAGGAAAGTAGAGATAGAGATAAAAATAAAAGGAAAGATGTAGGGAGGGATTACTATCAGTAGAAAGGTAAGGTTTCTATGGTGGATGATGTTGTAGATTTAGAAATATATGATGATTAATATGATATTTTTCAATATGAACATCCCAAGGGATGTTATCCTATAGTGTCACATCTACAAGAATCTAGGATGTACACATTAAATCCAAAATTGGCAAGAAAGCAATGACCCAAGAGATTGCCTTATCCACAATGTAATTATAGGTAGCAATCCACCAAACGTAGTACTAAACATCATCAAAAATCTATGTTGTAACATTCATTTCCTGACTTGAGGCAAGGATTCATTGTAAATGTAAGATATCTAGTCCATGAGTACAATCTTGCATACTTGAACTTTTTAAGGCCAAAAAATGCTTCAAAAGTTTTTATTACCTTACTTCCAAAGCAGGAAAAGGTACCTAATGTCTATATCTAGGCTTTGGAAGGCTAAATACACCTTTAAAATGGCTAAAATTGGCACTTTCATGGGTTTTTAGAGGGGTATAGCCCCAAATACGTTGGAGCCATTTTTAGTAAACATAGTAGCTACAGTGATCATGGTAGCTAATGTAGTCACCATCGGCATAGTAGTTAGCATAGTCACCACAAAGACCTAGGTAGAAGTGTAATGTTGGGATTATTGAAATTTCCATTTTTCCAACAATAGCTAGCGTAGTCATCCCAAGTTAACAACGACCAACATAGATAGCATTCTTCACCAGGAATGACACTTTTCAATGGATTCCACCATTTCTGTAGTTTCTAGCTTTTTGCACATTTTCCACCACTTTTGACATTTTTTCAACAACTTCAACATAGTCCAATTATGCTAGCATGGTAAGGATGGTGCCAACATAGTCACAAAATTCCATTTACTATTTATAGTAAACAGATGGGTTTTGTGTCTGTAGTCCATTTTGAACTTATTATAAATGACAACTATGCTACAAGTAGATGACCATTAACCAAGGCCAGTGTAGTAAGAATGATACCAACATAGTCACAAAAGTTCATTTACTATTTATAGTAAATGGATGGGTTTTGTGGTCGTAGTTCATTTCATACTTACAACAAATAGTAACTATGCTAGGAGAAGATGACCATTACAACTTGTACATTGACACTAATTTGTCAACAATCATGGCAATTGTACATAGGTCCAAAAATAGAAATCCTATCCTATAAAAACCCAATGTCAACACCATTTTGAGGTTCCTAACTTTTGGTCATTTCTAAACTTTGACATTTTACAACCTTCATAGTAGCAATTTTTACACTTCCACAACCATAAAAGCCCATTACAACCTCACCTTGCAACATTGTTTGGTAGTAGAAAATGGTACTTTGCTGAGACTCCCACATAGCTTCCATTGCTCCAAAAGTACAATACCAATCCTATTCTCATGTTGTATACCCTAGTGAAAATTGAAAGAAAATGGTTCAAAATTGGAGCTAGGAAGAAACTAAATCATGGAGTTGCAGTAGTATGCAACTACCTTCTCCAATGAAACTTGAGATTCTGCGAGCAACTTCTTATGCTTTTAGCACAAAATCTATACTTCATGAACCTTTATTCTTTATTTTTTATAGATTTTATTGTTCATGTTTTACATGTTTTAACTTACATTTCCATTTCTACACTTGTTTTTATTTCAAATGTACAAGAGTAATACCATTTCTGCTTCCATTTCTAAAGCCATTTACATTTTCTATTTGGCCATCTCTACTTAAGTTTACATTTTTCATCTTCATTTTCATTTCTAATTTCATCTATGATTATGTTTATGTTTTCATAGCAATTTTCATTTAGATTCCATAAGTCCTTGGGTGATCAATAAGATTCTTCCAGGGTACCTAGAATCTCATTTTTTTTGGAAGCCCTTGGGATTCAAGATTAAAACTATTCCAAAGTTTATATCTTTTGGTTTTTCCATTCCAACAACCTAGATTTCCAACACCAATAGTTTTTTAGTGCTAGAAGGAGGGCCTCCACCCAAATTGCTAGCCATAAACCAATTTTATCCATTTCCCTTCAATGCCAAGTCTACTATGTTTCTATCCTTCCATTATTTAGTCATACCTTTAATACCAATGTTGGCTATCAAACCTTCTTCCACAAGCCTTGGTGTTGTAGTGGTAAGAAAGTTGGGTTTTGCTATAAATTTCCTATCTACTACAACACCCATTCCATTTAACACCATCCTAGTAAATGCCATTTCATTCAATGTCATTCCATCCAACATTGTTCCCACTTTGACACCCATTTTCATCTAGTAAGTAAACCATTTTTTCTTTTTCTTTTTTGGTTTCACTGCTTAGCAACCATTTTGCATTTCCTTTCTATTTTTTGTTTACTATGTTAATAGATTGTCCTACTTACTACATTTTTAGTAAAAATAGTAAAAAGAGCTAAGAACTACATTTTTAACATGTTGTTCCAATAGTCAAGCAAATTTCCTTTTAACTTTACTAATGATGTGTCTAGCCAACAAGCTATGAGGGTCTATGATCCCAAAGACCATGTTTTTATTGAATGTAAGCAATCCTTATGACTAAGGGGGTAAATTCTTGGATTCTTGATGATAAATGAGGATCATTACAACTATATTTGTGCCAAGATCCGGGTTGGCATGCTAGTTTTGCGAATGTAAGTAGAAGCCAAAAGGGAATATGAACTCATACATCGTAATGGAAAAGAGTATATTCCCTTTCCATATGATCAAATACCTCATACTAACACCTATGTGTGCATCCTATCTCAACTAATTGAAATGGATGAAGAAGAGGTAAAAGCCACTTCTAATGGGTAGCCAAAAGAAGAGGACAAATTTGTGGCAAAATCTGAACATGAGAATCTTTTATGGAGGATCTTCCAACAAGCAACCACCAAGACCATAATGCCTACCTCTATCATCTTTACCTCTCCTACTAGACACGTCCCACCACCTTCATCCCCACAGCACCCAACCATGTTTGGGCCAACTCCCATCATATCTGTGCACTAAACACACTCAATGTCATAATCCATGACCTTCCACTTTTCCATGTCATTCACTATAGAGCCTCAACCTATGTAGCCATCATCAATGGTTATTACTACCACTAATCCCCTTATCATCCATATGGGGCCCACAGTGGGATGCCAAGTAACTTAAGGATCACATAATCCCTTTGTCCCATTTGTGTCCTGAATACTGGCACAAACGTTATTTTCTTTGTTTAGCCCACCTACTACTCTAGTAACTTAGCCTTTGCCCTTAGTATCCCAACCCATAGCAAGACTACAAGCATTACAACTTATGCCTCAGTCATTTATCCAAATCCCAAAACTGATAGGGGCATCCCAAGGACTAGATCAAGCTTTCCAAATGATCCAAGATTTGATTGAAGAGTTAAGAAAACTTAAAGCCTTAACATCCCAAACCATGAAGGTAATGGACTTTTACCAAGATGATCCCATCAGTCCTATGGTCCAACCGCTAACTCTTCCTTCTGGTGTCCCTATGCCATAGGTCACAAAGTACAACTACAAAGATGATTTGAATGCTCATTTTATTACCTTCTACTCTGAGTGCTTACTGTTGCAAGTGTGGTCACATACAACTATGTAAATCTTCCCTATCTCTGGCAAGAAAATCACTTAATTGGTACCATACCTTGCAAAAAGGATCCATGTCCTCTTTGGACAAACTAATTTCACAATTCATTAACCATTTCAAGTATAACTTGAAACCTGATGCCACACTTGAACAACTAATGAAGGTCAAGCAAGGACCCCTCGAGCTAGTGCAGAAGTTCATCCAACAATGGAACACTCTACTCAACGAGATACCAAAGCCAATAGTTGAAACCCATCTATTAGCTATGTTCAAGGGAATGGTTAACAACTTCATAAAGTTCAAATTATATTACCTTGATCCAAGTTCTCTTAGTCAAGCCTTTTCCTAGACTAAGAATATAGAAGATGGCGTAGAAGCCAACCATGATCCTACCTACATGGCATATAAAAATTAACATGTTGCATAAAGACAAAGAAAAGGATAGGTAAAATAATGTAGCAGTAGCAACTATGACTAAGGAGAATAAATCAACTAATCAAGGGCCGAAGACTAACCAACCCAAGGCCTCTGCTGCCAACAATAGCAATCAACCCTCTACCTCTAGGACCACTACATTAGCTACATCTAGGCTTAACTTTATGTAGAAAAACTAATCAAAATATACCAAGTTACCCCTTAAGCTGTCAAAGTTTCTAGACCAACTATTGAAGAGTGATAGGATTCAATACAAGATGATGACTAAGATTGCCCATAAGACTTATGATAGGTTATGAAAAATAGTAAAAGACCCTACTCGAGCAACTAAAGATGACCCTCTAATGCCTAAGTACTTTATGCTTGACTACTGCTACCATTATCATCAGTTGCCTCATCATGATATCGATTTTTCCTTGAGCTTAAAGATGACTTGTAAAAAAATATTGATAAGAGTAAACTAGCATTAGATGCTTCAAACCCGGTTAGGCCTCAAAACCAATCAATGCATGTATATAAGGACCCATTGAACACTAACAATAGTTCACACATTATATTGGTGTTCAATTTTAATGATAACTAGATGCATATGAGGGAACCATTTGTGATTTTGGTACCCCCTCATAATGAAGGAAACTCTTTAGCTTCTACTAGCTCAAGATCCCCTTTTTTTGTAAGGATACCATCATGAATGCCCCCTAAAGATCCTTTGTTATCAAATTAGCTTAGCCTTATACAACACAACTTGCCCCAACAATAGAACAACCCCTTATGGTGGCCAATGCAATGTCTTCTTCCTTGTAACCGACTAGGGATAATAAGAAATCCCTAACCAAAAAATGGAAGAAGGCTACACAGAAAGCCAAGAACAACATTGATAAGCAGACCAAGTTAGGGAAGGAAGTAGGCCCATCAAAGACCACTTCCATTTCATTTTTTCCCATGACTTCTACAACCCAAGTTACTTCAACAAGTAAATGATGGGAGGAATCAAAACCCAAAAAAGAAAAGAGAGAGGCTAGGCCACAACAACAACCCAAGCATGAAGTTCATATTTTGGGGTTCATGGAGAAAGTCAAAAATAAAAAATCAACAATTAATAACAAATACTTCCTTAATGCAATGGAACATGTTAAGCAATTGCTCAAGCAAAAGAACATAACCTTGAGCTTGTATGACCTGGTCATGACTTCTATTATCCACCATGAGACATTAGTTAAGATATTGGCCTCCATTCCTATTAGCGAGGACACCCTCACTAATGAAGAGTCTATCCATGCAATCATGGTATCCTCTTTGCCAAAGAAATCATAGTAAACATTGCTACTATTTTGCAACAACAAAATCAAGACAAATCCCCAAACTAGTGAAGTAACCAAGGCACCTCTCTTTATAACCATACAGGTTGGGCAATATAAAGTACATAATATACATGTAGATGATGGGGTGGCAACCAACATCATACCTCATACCATCATTGAACACTTAGGCCAAATAGAATAGATGCAACATATGTTAACTTCAATCCTTAAATCCTTTGATAAATCATAGGTTGCACTCAAAGGATTCATTTATCTAGATTTTGTAGAAAGGGAGAAATTCCCTACAGTGGTAGATTTCTTGGTGGTAAAAGAAATACCATGATTTAGCCTCATCCTGGAAAGACCTTGGGTTGCCTAATTATAGGTTGTGTCTTCACCTATCCACCAAGAAATTCACCTACCTTACGACGAAGGTGAAATCATTATCCATAGCAATAGTGTGGTTCCCTTAGCTGTTAACAATGTCAATGTAGAATAAGGGTCCAAGTTTAGTTTCAGGAACAAACTCCTACTATTGTCCATGAAATTGAAGAGGTTAATGTAGCCAAAGAGGCCAAAATGAACAACAAGGAACCCCTCCATGTGTCATGGGGAGAGCTTCCCTTCAACATTGTTAGTGAAGGAGATGAAGAATATATACTGGGGTAAAATAGACCATACATATTTTCTAGTCTCTCGAAGATTAGGAAGAACTTGCACAAATGATATACACTCCTAGTCCTTCTTATATCCTATGCACTTACAACACTAACTATATCTACTTATAGCCCGATAGCCTAGTTTACACTTATTTTTGTTTTTGTTACCTCATTTTTCTTTACAATGAATTCTTTATTTGCCTGTGGCTTAAAGTTTTCCTTTTTTTTTTCATTCTTTTACTTTTGAAGCCTTTTTTGTTTTTGCTCAAAAAAGCCAAAAATGTCATAAAAATTTTAAAACTGAAAAATCCATAAAAATTTATAAAACATGAAATAACCAGAAAAATATACATTTTATTTTACATATTGTACAACCCACCATGGCCTTAAACTAGAAAGTAGCACATGGCCCACCATGGCCTAAAATTGGTAAAAAACTCTATAAATCACCTTTGCTTCAGTTCACCAACCTTGTTACATAACGGCTTCAACCCTTTTATTGCATTACAATCAAGTCTAGCCAACATAGCCTCAAAACATAGATTACAACATAGAACCATAACATAGACAAAACCATAATGCTAGAACATTATATCCAGAATTAAAACTAAAACTCAAGATTAAAATTAAATTTAAAACATCCACAACATCATAACCATGGCCACATAATGTGGAAAAAATATCCAAGCAATAAAACATTCAAACGATAAACTATTTTGGCTAACATTAGCCATACATCATCATCAACGCGAAACTGAAACAACTAAAACTGAGAGGCAACTAATGGAACTAAGTAGCATCTGTAGGAGGGGATGGGGGATCATCTCTACTTTTACTACTAGGGCCACTATCATCATCTACTTCCTATGACATAATAATAGAAAATTGATTAGTAACCAATGCACATCAAGATAAAGTAAATAACTTAAATAAAACAAAACCAAAGCTAAAACAAGAAAAGCTTGAGATGGTTCTAGAGCTGCATGTTCTATGGAACAGTTTTGAAGACTAGTCTCTAGATTGTGGAGAATCTAATCTTCAAACATGTTAGCTTAGCCTATGTCCCCAAGATTAATACCTATAAGGATGTTAGTCTAATCAATGTCACTCCATGTAGGGGGCTCATGCAAGAACGTGGTGGTAGTTGCCTCACCTGAGGCCCTATTGATCTAATGAGTGAGAGAGTTTGCTACAATCATGTTCTTTGCAAAAATTTTATAGAATTCCTCTATGTTGATGCCCATCATGAACAATTCTAGCTTCCATCGCTTTGTAGACTCCTCATATAACCATTTGAGATAGGCATTCTATTTGACTTTGTACACTATTTTATGGTCATTTTGTATACGACACCTCTCAAGGACCCAAGTGTAGTAATCCTTCCACTAACCAACCTTGTGGTTGATGAGATTAATCTAGAGCTTTTGTTCTACTATTTTCCTAGCAAGGAAAACCTTACCTTGGATTGCATTCCAGTATCGAGCCCAAGTTATCTCCCTAGTGCACAAGGAGTCTCAGTTGAATACTTGGACCTTTATGAGGTCCTTGCAATCCTTGAGGTCTTTCACCTCCTCCTTCAATCATGTTTTTTCCTCCCTCAATGATACAACTTGTTTTCAAAGGAACACATTGGAGTGTTTGCATTTCCACAAAGATTTAGTGAATGAGTGTGCACATCTAGTGGCACCATCATACAACTTTTGTGGGACATTCTTCATCTTGGGAGGTTAGATAAGTACTACAACAACCTCTACTAGATGGTCAAGATTCCATCTCAAGTTAGGCACTATAACCAACATAAAACATCAAAAATCCAAAAAGATAAAATCAGTCAATAATTAAACCAAAAAAGATAATAAGAACTTCACAACCATAGAAAATCATAAGAAACCAAAATAGAAAAAATAATAAAGGAAAATGGATTAAGACTCTTACTAATCTCAAGAGAAATCTACTACAACTAGTTGATCATATCCTTAGCTACAGCCCACATGAATTCAAGTTTATCAGGGATATCCACCCATGGTTGCATGCGGAAGATGGAGATGGAAGCTTCTGCTTGTGTCTCTTGGGCTACAAGAAGTGTAAAAAGCAATTAATTATAATAGCCAAAGACAAGCATAAAACAACAAAGGATAACATGTATGACACATAAGCCCAAGAAAAATCTTACATACTTGGAACGTCCTCTGATATGACGATAGGAGGTTCACTCATTTGTGGATCCTCTAGGAAGGCATCAAAGTGACCCATGGAAGGAAGGGGTGAAACTCCATCTTCTTCCTGCTACAACACCTCATCCTCATAATGTTTGAATATTTTCTCTTCCTAGCATTATAGTTACTTCTCAGCTACTACTACCATGGCCTTGGCTTCCTGTTCCTATTTCTTATCTACAAGAACATCAATCATAAAAACATAAAACAACTTAATGAATTTTGTCTAAAAGAAAACATGCAACTAACTTAAAACCATAACTTTAATATAGATTAACAAAATAGCAAACCAAGATATATCATACCTCTAACATAATGGCATACATCTCTAAGCTTGATGGTCAACTTCTACTTCCTCACAAGCTCCTCGATCACTAGTGCTATCTCTTCCACCAAGGGCTTCTTAAGCTTGGTCCTAGCTATCCCCTTAGCCTCTGTACATAACTTTCAAGCCTTCTTGATGCTAGCTAGTACTGTAAGAGGTTCTACCCCCATGCTATTAGGGGATACACAATGCCTACCACTAATTATGAATCGTTGAACTTAGAAGGGGGAGGAACAAGTTCCCCAAATTGAACCTTTATGAAACAAAGTACACATACACATTTATGTGGTTTCGCAACTTGGGTACTCCACACTTAGAAGATAGATCATAATTACACCTCTAGACTTTGTTGCTCTCAAAATGTGGTTGAAGGGTCCACACCCTATAAAATCTTCAAGCCCCACTCTAGAGTGTTGTGTCGTAGCACTAATCACTCAAACCTACAAGGTTCCATCAAGCTTGGAAATGTGGTTTCAATGCTTTCACAATCTTTACAATCTTGAGCCCTGCACTAGAGTGTTGTACTGTAGCACCAACAACTCAATCCTATTGGATCCCAACAAGCTTAAGGACATCAACCCTATAGGGCAACAAGAACAAAAATTACAAGGGAGAATTGCAACTCAATTTGCTAATCCTTGTACAATTAAGTACAACACACTTTGGAAAGCCAAAATTATAATATAATGAGGAGCAACAAAGAATTCAATGATTACAAATGATTGTACAATGAATACAATAAGGATTGCACATTTCCCAATGCACATCAAGTCTTCTTATAACTTCCATGTTTCTAAATCATCTCAAAACATGTGCAATGGCTAGCTAATGATCAATAACGATCATGGAAGACATATTTGCCATTAATTTTGGGAAGAAATCTTTGTTTCCTAAAATACATCTTTCTAAAGTCTCCATTTTGGAAGATTTCTTTGTCTTATGGAAGACATCCTTCTAGTACTAGCCTTCATTCTATAAAGATGTTTTTTCTTCATGAAAGACATCTTTGTCTAAGAGAGAGACATCTTGTTATTTTTCAAAATGTCTTTGTCTAAGTTCACTCTAATTCTTCCAAGATGTCTATTTTTTTCTAGAGACATCTTTCTTCCATTTTCTTTATCTTTTTAATGCATCATTCCTTGTCCATAGCCTTGATCTTCTGCATGCTTTGATGATGATAAATTTTCTTTACAATATCTAGTCCTTGTCCACATTCTTTGAATATTTTCTTGAAGATCATGTGGATGACCTCCTCCTTTGAGCTCTAAATAGTACATTCCTTATCCTCTTCAACTCATCTTAGTTTCTTGTGTACATAGTCCTACAAACATAATAACCATACAACCATGTAAACAACATTTGACTCCATTTTGCTTAATGTTTTAACACACACCAAAAAAGACTAAAGGGTCCACACCAATCCCCTTGATAGTAATAGACATTGATTCACCCACAACTTTTGGTGGATCCTAAGCTTGCCTGGTCAAATCAAGAAGCTTCATCCAAGGTTTAATGAGTTGGGATGGATCTTGGGTAATCCATCATCCACCCTTCCTCACCATTAGGAACTCTACAAACCTCTATAAATAAGATGCAAAAAGTGTGAAGCACACATGGCACCTTCTAGTGAGGTTGTTGCAAAGCTTTTGGATCTCCCACTATATCCTAGAAACCATGTGTTCAACCCAATTACATCTAGCATCCTTGATGAGTACTTGCTTCATGGCTCAAGATTGCTCCATGCCTAAGATCTTTCCTTGCAATAGAAACTTATGAAATGCTTGAGATCAGAATAAGGGATACATTTCTCTAATCAATGGGGAATTGATCAATTTTAGAGAGTATCCCTTGCAACCAGATGATCATTTAGCCACTCTTCTACTTCCTCCTAGTGATCCACCTTCCTCCTTGCTTTGGCGATAATAGGTCTACCATCGTTTGGAACACCAAAGAGATCACTAAAGGTGGATGCACTAACCTTCAAACCAATAATGACATTGTGAACATGGGTGATGAACTTCTTTACTCCTTGGCTAAAGAAGTTAATGATGTTTAGCATCTCTATAGTGGAAATGATTGGGGTTTGGGCCATGAAGAGGTCAAATAGGCCTACATGTATCATCCTCATGTGTATAACATCAAGTGCCTAGTCCAACAACCAGTCCTATGAGGATTTCACCTAACCAAACTTGAGGATCAAGGTCTCCTTATCATGTCTTGAAGTGATAATAGTAATTTCAACTGATGGAGTGGCCTCTACAACATAACAAAGGATAACCCATTAGCCTTAGCATAGGTACATCATGTAAAACAAATTACAATATATATAACTAAGTTAAAACAAAACTGATACAACTACTTAAACAATAAAAACTAAAATAACTAGAAAAATGGTAGCATACGAATAACCCAAGATTAACAAAATAAAAACACTGGCTTTGCCTATTTGATGCAAGCATCTTAGGAGCTCTTGGGGGTGGGTTTACTTCTAAGTAATTATGGGATGGGTTGGTCCACCAACCATCTATCATCCCATTCCCTAGGCATCTTGTATAAGCCTTAGGGTGGCATCCAATGTTGTCTTCATAGTCACCCTCCAACTATTCCAATACTACAAGCCTCATGTTTAGGTTTATGGTAAATACTTCCAAAGTTGTGTCAGCTAGGAGCAAGAGGTTCTGATTAAGCCCTACTCATCCATCCTGAACCTATAGGTAAGTGAAACAATGAAAAAATTTTCATAACTTAAGTACACAATGATAGAAAATAACCATAAACCAAAAACAATCTTACTTAGCCCTCTAAGTAATAAATGGTTCCTAGAGGATTTTGGAACAATGTATGAGCATGATGGCCAACAATCAAAGTGTTTTCCATGTTATACTAACTAAATTTTGGCACCTCCCAAATTGTTGATAATTTGCAAGAACCCACAGTAGTAGTGCCATCATTTCTCTCTTCCTCCATGCAAGTGTCACGTTCATCCATTATGAACTTAAAAATTAAGCTAGAGGACCCAGGTAGGATGGTCTCTATGATCACCGCTATAGCCTCAAATGTCAATTATGATGAAACCATCACATTGACTTTCTATAGAAGATAGGAAAGAAAGTCCTTGGCTCCTAGCCTAAACCATATCCCACTGTGATCCCACTTCATATCTGGAACTAGAGAGTTAGGCTGAGGGAGGTGGATGCAGCATAAAAGTCCCACCATCTCTATGACCACCAAAATGGGCTTCAATAAGGCCCTATAACATCTAACCACAACCATTGTAACAATTTAGACAAAGTCAAAAAATAGAGTAAAATACATTAAAATAATAACAAAATACATTACAATGATTATGCCAATTGTTTTTGCCTTATAACCATGCCAATAATGACAATTTAAAACTAAAATCATGATCATGATTAATCCCAACTGAAAATGTGGAATTAACAATTTAGGAATAAAAATGTAAAAGCAATAGTATAGTACTAAATTCTCAACTTCCATGTTGAAATCCATACTTCGACAAAAATCCAAAATGCAACCTAATTCTACAACCAAGATTTACCCTAAAACCTAAACACTTACAAAAAATATGAAAATTTTTTTATTTTGAATCAAATCACTTCCAACCCCTTTCTAACATCCCAAACTATCCCTAGAACCATGGGATGTTGATAGAAAAATGTTTTCACAATCGCAACATTGCCCATCGTCACAGGGGTAAATGTGTAATATTTTTATAACCACGATTTTATGTAACCAAATGGAAACAACCATAAAAAACTAACTGCTTAACAAAATTTGACCATTCCATAGTGCTTGGAATTCTAAAATAATGAACTACAACCCCATGAAAAGAAACTATAAAAATTCCTAACCATATTTACAAAAAAATTTACCAAAGTAACCTAACTATGGTCATCATGCCAAAAACCCATTTTCACATAAGTCAATGAAAACAATATTAACAGCCAAACCAATTATCCAAATTTGGGTATTCAAGATTTGTTGGAATACTTGAGTTATAAGCTAAAAATTCATAATAATAAAACTTAAAATTTCTTAACCATTTAGTGTAGAAAAATTACAAAACCTAGACAAAAAGTGGCCTTAGGACAAAAAACCCAATTGACATAGCCTAATGGAAAAAGTCATAGAAAATTATCCGTTAGGAAACATTGAGGAAATCTTATTGACAAAAAAATGATAGAAAATGACCTTATAACCTTTAAAAAATTAAAAACCTATTTATTTTCCCATAGAAAAATTCAAAGGTGGTGTTACTTTTTTAATTGAAGAAAAGTAAAAACCCATAGAAAACATGGAACTGGCATTTAAACTTCAACGTAACCAAAACCCAAAGACCAAGTAGCATTGAAAATGAATAAATATTTCCTAGATCTACTATAGGATTTTTGAAAAATCCCAAAATAATAAATATACAAGCCTAGATCTGAGAAACAAAACAAAACCCCAAAAATGGAATACATGGAAAAGTGGAAAATTTGGTAAGAAACGTGTACCTAGGAAAAACAGTGATGGAGCCTTCTCCAATCCTTGAACAAGGTAGGCATGCTAACCTCTAGGTAGTGTCAGCTACATTTTCCAACATAGGATTTCTTATAGGATTTTCCTTCTTCACCATCATGTGAAAATAGATACCAAAATGCAAAAGATCCTTGGTCTCTAAAGTGACTACGTTGGTAGTAGTACACAAGTAGCTAAAACTACGTTGAGGCTGAGTAGTGGATAGTAGAAACATTAGAACTCTTCACCAAAGTGCAATAGAAAGAAGGTAGGAAACAACAATGATTTTTGCAAGAAATTCCAAGCAAAAATCACTTAAAACCTAAGTGCCCAAGTTGAAACCATGGTTTCCTTTTACAACTCCACTTTACTTGTGATGAGACGCGACATGCACAGTGCCGCGATATCGCATCCCATGCGATATCGCGTACGCGATATCGCGGTCCGCCGCCATATCTATAAATAAGAGGCAGCACTCCCCTTATTTCCCAATCCCAGTTTAGAAGTAGTGAAGCTCTGGCAGTTTGATCCCTCCAGAGTTAGAATTTTTCCCGTCTGCTCGCAGTGTGGTGAATGTAATTGTATGGTGTCTTTATTCGAGTGTGCCGTACTTGGACACGCACATGACCGACAATAAAGATTGAGATTACTTCATCATTGCAGCATTCACTTAGTTTATTTATTTTTTTATTTATTTAATTTTATTTATTGCTTTAGTAGCGCGGTGGGAGTACAACTTGGCTATGAGCGCCTACGGGTGTGTACGGTTAGTTAAGGAATCGGTTACTCATCGCGATTAGTCTCTCACCCTTGAACTCCTAGAAGTGGAACGAGTACAACTTGATTACGAGCATTTAAGTGTGACTGCTTGGTAGCCCAGTGGTGTAGCTAGGGG
>MNCI01007301.1:0-14144 GCA_015680685.1 Gnetum montanum
GTACAGCCCCTTGTGTATTGCATGGCTAAAGTGACATAGCAGATCATTCCAACTCCGGCCTCAAACAAACCACATCTAGTGACTTCACATCAATGCATTTGGCCAATCCATCCACTTGAATAACAAGGATGCATCTCCAAAGAGCCACCACCATTCCGATGAAACAAAGGAGGAGAGAATGGGAAGCCATAAGGGCCTTAGTTAGAGGGAACAATTTTTTTATTTTTGTTCCATAACCAGTGCTTGTAGCCCAAGAGATTATTTTTTCTAAGGGGTGTGCTTTGAATTCTCACAGTTGTTTTTTTTATGTGTTTATGCGTGAGAACCACACCATGCAAAGACTTTGTTATTTTTATTGCTCAACTTCCTGATAATTGGGTAATGTCAGAATGACAAGAAAACTCAAGAAGAAAACATCCAAGCACCCAAGAGAATGGCCAACACAAATGCATCAAGTTCCATTGAAGTCACACCCTTTTCAAGCCTTGAGTTCTTCTTTAGTTTGAGAAATGCCCAGTCACCGATTTGTTAAAGTTCTTATTAGAAAGGGACTGTATAGTTCCAAGCCAAGAGAGACCATAGAACTTGTGGATGTATGGATGAAGTGGACTCATTGCCTGCCATATCAAAAGAACATACCTCAGTATCAACATCATGACTTAAAGGTAAAAACTAAACATTAGCAATCAATATGAAAATAGATCAGACCATCATGAAGAACACTTATTAGGTGACAAACTTACAGGATGGATAACACATGCACACACACAAAAAATAAAAAAGTATAACAATGTTGAAAAACAAAAACAAGAAAAGTTAAAGAAATTTGTAAAACAAAAATGTGTAAAACAAAAACGTGTAAAACAAAAACATATAAAACGAAAACGTGTAAAAAAATGTGTAAGACAAAAACTTGTAAAACAAAAATGTGTAAGATAAAAACTTGTAAAACAAAAATGTGTAAAATAAAAACTTAAAAAGGATTGAGGCCCCAAATGATTAGCATAGGTGGCCATCTCTCCCATGACTGAATTACAAGGGAGAGATTCGAAACAATGAGCATTTTTTTAAATTTTGTAGAAGTGCCTAACTTCTCCCAATTGATATTCTTAGATTAAGGGGTGGAAGTTGGCGATGCTCATATTCCAAGGTATCTATGCCTTTGTTATTGGCATGGGTTGTTTCCTTAGTTCGTTCCATGCATATTTTTCGATTTCTCTTTTGACTAGATGTCAACCATGAGGTGTCTACTACTTGTTGTGTGGTTGCTACATACAGGCATCTTTGTCTCACAGTTTCAAGGGCACACCTGTTGCATGGAGGAGATGTTGAGCGTTCCTCCATGTCATCACCTGATGAATAACTGTATGTGATGCATGGAACTTTCTTCTTCTCGATCTTTCCATAAATATTTACCTTAGATATCTCCAAGGAAAGATCACAGATCCCTAGGTATACATCTATTGTACTCAGCCATGGCCTTCCCATTATAATTGGGAAGTCCCCTTCATTGTTGTTGACTTCAATCACTAAGAAATCAGCTAGGTATGACCAACCACACACAGTGGTAACTATGTCCTCCACCAATTCCAAGGGAATGGTGATGGACTGGTTAGCCAGCTCTAGTTGAATGTTGCTCTTCATAAGTTGGGGCAGGTTCTAGGCTTGATACATTTCTCGTGAGATTAAGTTGACTCCGGAACCTGAGTCAAGAAGAGCCTTATGTGGTTTATTCCCGGTGACTTGTAGATAGATTAAGGAGCTTCCAGGATCAGAGAGTTTCCTGGGAAGGTGGCCTACCTTGATCCATTCGATTACAGTATGTGTTAACATAATCGTATGCGTGAAGCTTTGTTGTTGGACGGAAGGGAGCTCCGAAGCCTTATGTGTTGGAGGAGCATACCTAGACTCAACCGCTTATTGTTGTGAGAGCTTGTCTAGGATTTTTCTTCTAAAGAAATGTCTTCTCTTTTTATGGTTGTCAAAACCAGTAGCAGGTTGAATGTTTACTGCTCTCATAGCATTACGTTGCTACGGTTGAGTAGGGAGTTCCCCTTGCATTGTTGGAGTAGGAGGTGTTATGGGAACTACCGGTGGAAGAGGTGCGAATGGATTAGGAGGTCTAAAGTACTCTCAAAATTTGTACTAACATTGGGGAGTTTTGTGACCTATGGAGTCACTTGGAGAAATTGGCTACTGCATGTAGTATCCATATGGGTCTGGCTACCGATAAGGGTATTTCTGTTTAGGTGGTGGCATCCCCCATGACTGTGAGTGTTTCCACTAATGATGTTGTCCGATGGGTTGTGGTGGAGTTCCACTTGGATAGTACATCAATGGTTGCTGGAACTATCTTGGATTACCTTGGGGATAAGGTAATCTTTGGGGTGTCTACTGTTTGTTAAGTCTCAGGTTGAGTGCATACACCCCAGACTCTTGTAGATGTGAGATGATTGGACAACATCCCTTGGGATGGTCATATTGGCAGATCTCACATCCATCGTCATCGTCTGTGTCCGAATCCACAACCTCATCAGAGATAGTTATTTTCCCCTTACCCTTGTCATGTGCAGTGCCTGAATCTCTCTGCTTTTTCTTGTTCTTGTCACTACTTTGTTCCTCCTTAGACTCTTCTACGATTTTCAGGATAGTTTCAAGTCTAGAGTCTAAGGAATCCCACAATTGATCCACCTTAGCCAATATTTCAATTGTTAGCTTTTGAATCGGCAAGGTTTTTCTATTCACTAACTCTTTGAGTGGTGACTCATCCTCTTCATCATAAAATTTCACTTCCTTCTTTCGAAGGGAGGGATCATGGTTATATTCTTCTGTGCTCTCTCTTTTTCATAGCTCCCCTTCTTCTTTGGCTACTTGTTCCAACAATCGGTAAACTTCATGGGATTTAAGTTCTAATAGTCTCCCTTGGGCATAAGTCCCAAGGGTTCTCCTGGTTTCATACCTTAGCCCATCTATGATGTGGCGGAGTTGATCCCGTTGTGCATAACCATGGCCTGGGAAACGATGTAACAATGCATAATAGTGGCCCATGGTAGCATCCAAGGGTTCATGAGTACCTTGGTTCCATCCTTGGATCTGCTTACACATGTTAGACACTCTGGAGTACATTTGATATTTATCATTGAAGAGTTCTAACATCATACTCCACCTTCTGATGGTTTTCGGCTCTAAGGACTAGTACCAACTCTCTGCTTCCTTGATGAGTGTACTAGGAAACAACTTTAGTTTCTGCCACTCGTTCTCTATGTTCTGCAAGGCACAAGCATCATAAAATTCCTGTAAATTATTTTGTGGATCTACGTTGTATCCCCCATCAAAGCATGAGATATTGTTCATGTCTAAGTGCTTGATCCAGCTATCTTTTAGATGCCTTGTTGGGATCCTAACTGCCTTCGTTATATTTAGCATGCTTCAGGTGGCAAGTAGGGGTTCGTCATGATCATCTCTTTCATGACGTCTATGATGTCTACGTTGTTCCCTAGTTTTCCTTCGTACATGCCCTTGTCCTCTCTCTCGACTTTCTCGTCAAGGTCTCTCATTTTGTCTACCTCTATCCTCACCGTTATGCTCTCTATGACTACGCCCAGAGGTGGAAGGAGAGGGTGAATGATGTGAATAAGGGGAAGAAGAAGGAGAACCATTGCCATGACGATGTTTCTTACCTTCTCTTTGATGGCTTCAACCCTGATCGTGATGACGATCTAAGTGCCCTTCCTTGTTATATGTTGTTGTTCCCTTAGTGAATAGCTGGTGTTCACAGGGATCAGAACCAGGGTTGTGTATTGTGGAGCATAGGTTTTGATACCCCACCTCCTCACTATCATTAGGAAGGGAAACATCTTTTGACACAGAACCCGTTATAAGTGGTTCATCATCTCCAATTTTGCTTAGGACGTGCGGGACCTCTTTGCCCTTCAACAGTGTATGTTGGCTCTCTTACCTTAAGTTCCTCATATGTTGTAAAGATGTGGGATGGTAATCCATCAAGTCAAAATTTTCCACAATGTATTCAGCATAGAGCTCAGTCATGCCGATCTGTGCCAAAGCACGGAGGAGCATCTTGGGGACTGCATGATCTGGAGGTAACACTATGTTACCTTGCAAGTCTCTCTAGTGCATTTGTTCATCTTGATGAAGGATAAAAGTAAAATTAGGTATATACTCATCGGGATGAGTATATTCCACCCTATATTGTTGAGGCACTGACGGATTTAGGTTATGTGTTTTAGACTGTCGACTGTTCTTTGTATGATCCCTAGGTGGTGTATTGCTCTTGTGAGAAGAAGAAGAATACATAGTGTCTTATTCGATGTGCTATTTAACCGTTATAAAATTTTTCGTTTAATTAACCCTAAGGTTTGTTTAAGCTCTTAACGATGTGAATGATCTCTTATGTTCTACTTAGCGGACAAACACTTAGTCCCCGGCAACGGCACCAATGATGAGTGGTGAGGTATCCCTACACTCAACCATACGAATACGAGTGTAACACGTGTGATCCGTTCGAAATCTGTAGACTAAGTGCCTACACGCCTCATGCAACACTTAAGGTTAATTATTCGTTGTCTTCCCAGACTTACTTGTATTTGTCACAGTGTATGGTTAAGTAAGTCTGAGGTATATGATTTTTATAGCTTTTTTGGTTTTATCTCCTATGCTATTGAGGTGAAGGGTTGAAGAGACTAATTACTACTTTAACTAACTAACTAAGTCTGAATTAACCTAGCGTCAACATCCATTCCCACTTACCGTTCACACCCTAAACCAATGCAACTGTGGTTACCAAACACTAATCATTGTTGGGATCACCATGCGTAACACACGTGCTCAAAGCGGTCGTACTAAGGCACTTAACTAGGAGAGAAGGGTTGAGAGAGAATTAATGACTAATAAAGCATTTAAAGAATAAACAATAAATAACATTAAATAAAATCCTATTTAGCCTATTCCATGCACTGCAAGGTTTATCCAAGAAGTTTGTCTTTCTTTCCGTACAGAAATATGTGTTCAGGTACAATATTTGCTCGAATAAAGATCCGTTCACTTTGGAGTTCCTACTACAGGCACATGGAAAATATTCTATCTCTGGAGTGGAAAAATTGTTAGATTTTCCCTACGGTCTAGCCTAGTATGAGAAACAAGGGAGTGCCACCTCTTATTTATAGACTTGGCAGCGCACCACAATATCATGTACACGATATCGCAGCCCATGCGATATCGCATCCCATCAATCTCTATAAAGAAATGCAATCTTAACATTTATCTATTCAAGTTCAAGAACCAAAGCATCCACAAAGGACATTAGAGATCTTATGGATGTTAACTTTACAACTAGTACAAAAAATTCTTCATAGTCAATACCCTCCTTTTGAGAGTATCCTTTTGCTACTAGCCTTGCCTTGTATACTCCTCCCTCTTTTATCCTAAAAAGCCATCTACACCCAACAAGTTTTCTTCCAAGAGGAAGTTTATCAAGTTCAATGTCTTATTTTTCATTTAGTGATTTCATTTCCTCATTCATATCATTTTTGTAAGCTTTGCTAACTTTTGAATTTTAACCTTCTTTATATGTTTGAGTAGTGTTACTAATACACAAAACATATGTTTCTAAATACTCACATATTCTTCTTACCTAACTTGACCTTCTTAATGGCTAATCTTCTTCTTAAGCCAAATATTTTCCACCATTACATTCATCATCAACTTATTGTGTAGTTGGTTCTAGTCAATATCATAGTGAAACTTTTCTAGATTCTTTTCCTCAATTTTGTTCGGCTGAGATGATTCCATAAACACCACATCTCTACTATAAAAAATTTTGTTAGCATAAGGATTCCATAGATTATATCTTTTACCCTATGGCTATATCCAAGAAAAATACATCTACATTTTTTAGATATATGACAATAAGCTATACTCCCAAATACTCTTAAATGATCTAATGAAACTTTCTTAACATACCATGTCTCTTGTCAGATTCTACCATCTAGTCATGATGAAGGCATTTTGTTGATTAAGTAGTAAGATGTCATCACAACTTCTACCCAAAATTCCTTTTCAAGACAAGTATCACTAAGCATATACTAAGCTCATTCCAAGAGTGTTCTATTGATCGATTCCATAACTCCATTTTGTTGTGGAAAGCTTAGAATGCTCTTCTGCTTGAAAATATTATGAGTCTTACAAAACCTTTTAAATTAATCTAAATAGAATTCCTCACCATTATCTACTCTGAAGGATTTAATTCTTTTGTCAAATTGGTTCTCAACAAGAGCTTTATATTCCTTGAATTTATCAAAGACTTCATGCTTGAATTTCATGAAGTAAATACATACTTTCTTGGAATAATCATCTATGAAGGAAGCATATTATTTAGAATTGGCAAGTGAATTTACTAAAAGAAGATGAAACACATCACTATGAACTAGATCCAATGGATTTTTATCTCTTTGAGTATTTATAGGAAAGATCAAACAATGTAGTTTTTTATTTAAGCAATGTTCATAGAGAGATAAATGATCCTTAGCATTACGTTTAATTACACCTTTTTTTCGTTTAAAGAATCTATATAGACTTTTCTCCCACATGCCCAAGTGATGAGAGCGGTTACTATAGCAGTTATTCTAATTATTAGAGCAGTTACTCTAGCGGTTACTCTAGCAATTATTCTAATTATTAGAGTTGTTACTCTAGTGGTTACTTTAGCAGTTATTTCTAATTATTAGAGTGGTTACTCTAGCGGTTACTCTAGCAGTTATTTTAATTATTAGAGTGGTTACTCTAGTGGTTACTTTAGAAATTATTCTAATTATTAGAGCGGTTACTCTAATTATTAGAGTAGTTGCTCCCAAGTCTATAAATACAGTGCCCAGGTGTACAATTGGGAAGTAGTGTTTCAATAGTCAAGTAGCGAAACTCTTGTAGTCTGTTTGAAAGTTAGAGTATTTTCCAAGTGCCCGCAGTAGGAGGCCTAAGTGCGGGTGGATCTTTATTTGAGCATTGTGTACCTAAGCACACCTTGTGTACAGTAATAAAGACGAGCTCTTTGATTCATCCTTATAGCACTTGAGATTTGTTTTCTTATGCATTTCTTTTATTTTATTTTCTTATGCATTTATTTTATTTTATTTTATGCACTTTACATTTCTATTATTAGCACAGCAATTCATTTTGATCAATTAAGCAAATCGTTAAATTACAATCACAACCACTTTGAGCATGCGTGTAACACTTGGTAACCCAGTAACAATTAGCATTTGGTAATCCCAGCAGTGTTGCACTAGTTCAAGATGTGTATAGCAAGTGGGAATGGATGCTGGTGTTAGGATTAGTTAGAACATAGTTAATGAGTAGTTAAGTTAAATTAGTCACTTAGTTACCTCTCTCCTTCCCTACTAGTGCAAGACATAAAAGCATAAAAGCTATAAAAATCATATGCCTCAAGCTTACTTAACCATACAATCATGACATACAGGTAAGCTTGGGAAGACAACGATCAACCAACCCATCCTTGTTCCACAAGGGTGCATAAGCACTTAGTCCTTGGAATTCGACAGGATCGTACATGAAACACTCGTATTTGTATGGTTGAGCATAGGGGTACATCATCACTCATCATTGGCATTGTTGCGAGGGACTTAGTTATTTTTGCACTAATTAGAACATAGGAAATCATTCACATCATTGGAACGAACCCTTAGGGTTGATTGAGAAGAATCATAAACAAGAATACATTGCACACTGAATAGACAAGTATGTCTCCTTCTTTGTACGAAAGTGCCTCACCGCCTAGGTCTGAAACAGGAAGTAATCGGTGGCATAATACACATGATGTTGATCTGCCAGTCCCTCAACAAGTTCGAGTACTATATATTCATCCTGATGAGTATATACTAGACTTCACCTTTATCCTTAATCAAGATGAACAACTACATTGGTGAGACTTAGAAGGTAACATAGTGTTACCTCCCAATCGTTCAATCCCCAGCATGCTTCTTCATGCTCTTACACGAATTAGCATGCTACACTTACACTCAAAATACGTTGTGCAAGACCATGACTCGAGAGAATACCATCTCACGGAGAGACAACATCAAAGGGACTTACAATAGGAGATACATTGTAATTCTTTCAAGTGTAAGTGGTCCCAGGATGTCCCACATGTCTTAAGCGAAAATGAGGATGGTGAACCTACTTTAGGTAGTCACCCACACAACGATGTTCCTCCCCTTAACTTTGGCCAAGGGGTTGTGTATCAGAACCTTCATTCCACTATTTGTAACCCAGGTTCTGATACCCACAAGCACAAAGGGTCTAAAAAAGGGACATGAACTCATGATAAAGGTGGAAATTCTAATCGCGATCGCGATCGGGGCCGAGACTGCAGAAGAGAAGGTAGTAGACATCGTCGTGGTGATGGTTCTCCTTCTTCTTCACCTTCATCATCTCCTTCACCCTCTCCTTCAATATCCGAACATGATCATAAAGAAAAAGACATGGGGATAAAGATAGGCAAAGTGGAAGTCATAGACGAAATAACCAGGAAAGGGGATGAGGGCACTTTAGAGAGTCACGATATAGAAGAAGGGAGAGTAGGGAACAACGTAGGCATCATAGACACCATGGACGAGACAATCACAATGAACCCCTCGTCGCTACTCAAAGTATGTTGGACATAACTGAGGCTTTTAAAATTCCAACAAGGCATCAGAAAGATAGTAGGATCAAGAGATTAGATATGAATAATATCCCACAATTTGAAGGGGGATACAATGCTAATCCTCGGAATCATTTACAAGCATTCCATGATGCGTGTGCCTTACAGACCATAGAGAACGAATGGAAGCAGGTGAGCTATGAAAGAAAGAAAGTGCATAAGAATATAGCCAAGATCCGTCCCTTCGAAAGAGGGAAGTAAAATTTTGCAAGGATGAAGAAGAGTCACCACTCGAAGAGATGGTGAATAGGAAAAATTTGCCTATCCAAAAGATGACATCAGAAGTTTTGGTATAGGTAGACCAAATGTGAGATTCCCTAGACAATAGATTTTAAACTATTCTTAAAATAGTAGAGGAGTCTAGAGAGCAAGGTAGTGAGAAAAGAAAAAAGAGAGAAGCTGAACATGCATGTAGTAAGGTAAGGGCAAAGTTGCCATCATTGAAGAGGTTGTGGATTCGGAAACAAACAATGATAGTGGATGCAAGATATGTTAATATGACCATCCTAAGGGATGTTACCCTGTAATCTCACATCTACACGAGTTTGGGGTGTATGCACTCAACCCACGATTCAACAAACAACAAACAAACACCCCAAAGGTTACCTTACCCTCAAGGTAACCCAAGACAGTTCCACCAACCCTTAACATATTATCCCAGTGGAACTCCACCATAACCAGTTGAGAAATATCAATAGCGGCAATGCCCACAATCATGGGGAATGTCACCACCAAGGTAACAGTATCCTTACCGGCAACCTAACCCATATGGATATTACGTGTAGTAGCCAATCTCCCCACATGACTCTACTGGTCATGTCACTCCTCAACCTCATTACCAAACCTGCGAGTATTATGGGACTCCCTCTTCTAGAGGTGATATTTTGCAAGCATATCCTTCTTCTCATTCGGTCACATCTCTTCCACCAATAGCTCCACTACCACCTACTCCCATGATGCAAGGTGAAATCCCTACCCAGCCACAACAACGTAATGCCACGAGGGCTGTTAACTCTCAACGTATTGTTGGTTCCAACAACCACATGAAGAAAAGACCTTTCTTTAGAACCAATAGTCCAACCAAGCCCTTGCAATCACAAGTGGCTGATTCTTTAGATTCCTCAATATCAATCAAAACTTCGGAGCCCCTTTCAACCTAATCACCACACTCAACGCATATGGTCATGCTAACACATGTCATTACCAATTGGATAAAAGTTGGCCACCTTCCCAGGAAATTCTCTGATCCTGAGAGGCCTTTGATATACTTACAAATCATTGGAAATGAACCGTGCAAGACTCTTTTGGATTTAGGTTCTGGTGTCAACCTAATTTCTCAAGAAATATACAAGGCTTGGAACTTTCCTCCATTGAAAAAGAGCAACATTCATCTAGAGTTGGCTAACCAGTCCATCACTATTCCGCTGGGACTAGTGGATGACATTATTACCACTGTTTGTTGGTGGTCGTACCCAGCTGATTTCCTAGTGATTCAAGTAAACAATGGTAAGGGGAACTTCCTAATCATAATGGAAAGAGCATGGCTAAGCACCATCAACACACACCTAGGAATCCACGATCTTTCCCTAGAAATATCAAAGGAAAATACATTCAAAAGGATTGAGAAGAAGAAAGTTCTCTGCACCGCATACAGTGACACAAAGTGTAATTGCATGCAGAGGTCATGGTTTATGCAAAGTTTAGCATTGCCTACATGTAATCAGTGTGCACAAGTAATTAACATACAAAGATGCCTTTATGCACTAGCCACATGACAAGAAGACACCCAATGGTCGATAGCTGATCAAGAAAGCAGTTCACTCATATGCATGGAACTAACTGAGGGTTTGACTTGTGCTTACATTGATAGCATAGACGCATTAGGGCAAGTCCACCACTAACTTCCAAGTCTTAACCTTGAAAATATCAACTGGGGGAAGTTGTAAATCCCTAAGAAATTTAAGCAGGAGCCCCTCGAGCTAAAATCATTACCCACCGATCTGGAATACAGATTCCTTAAAAATAGAAAACTGGTAATTATTAATGCTAAGCTTTCTCCTCAACAGAAAGAAGAACTACTGAGGGTAATAAATAAATGGTTAGAAGCATTCGCTTGGTCATATCCTAAATTAACTAGAATAGATCCTAGGATATGCCAACATAGAATTTACACTCATCCCTCCATGAAGCCTTAAAGACAACTGCAGAGGCGATTGAACCCTAAGCTAAAGCAAGTAGTTAAAAAGGAAATTGAACGGCTTCTCAAGGCTGGGTTTATATACCCCATTGCTAATAGTGAATGGGTTAGCCCCTTGATAATTATGCCTAAAATGGAAGGCAAATGGAGGGTGTGCATAGATTTAAAGCTACTAAATATGGAAACATTCAAAGATCACTTTCCATTACCATTTGTCCACCAAGTCTTAGACATCATCATAGGGCATTGCTATTACAATTTTTTGGATGGATATAATAGATATAACCAAATACAAATAGCCCAAAAAGACCAAGCCAAGACTACATTCACCAGTCCTTGGGGAACGTTCACATACAAAAAAATGTCGTTTGGCTTATGTAATGCTCCTACAACATTTTAACGGCTAGTTCTAAGCATATTTCAACAACAGATAGGGAATGGCATGGAGGTCTTTATGGACAACTTCTCCACTTATGGAGCAAACTTTGATCAAGCATTGGACTTGTTGGAGCAAGTGTTAAAAAGATGTGTAGAAACCAATTTGAGGCTCAACTGGCAAAAAATTCATTCGATGGTTCAAGAAGGCATAGTACTAGGGCACAAAATCTTACACATAGAGATAGAGGTAGACCTCGAGAAAATCAAAATTATCCAAGGAATTACCCATCAACCAGAAATTGTCAAAGATATTCAGTCATTCCTTGGACACACTAGCTACTATAGGAGATTTATTGAGAACTTTTCAAAGGTTGCCAAACCATTGATGGAATTAATAAAAAAGGACGTACCTTTCGAATGGACAAGGGAATGCAAACTAGCTTTCCAAACTTTAAAGCAGAAGCTAGTAGNGAGAAGCTAGTAGAAACACCCATTTTACAAGCTCCTGACTGGTCCAAACCATTCCATATCATGAATAATGCATCCAACCATGCTTTAGGAGCCATACTTACATAGTTAGATGACTAGAAGTGTCCTTATTATATCCACTGTGCAAGTAGAAGTATCACTGGTGCAGAACTTAACTACACTACCACAAAGATAGAATTAATGGTTGTAGTGTTTGCACTAGAAAAATTTAGACACTATGTATTGGGATATAAAGTATATATACATACAGATCATAGTGAAATCCGGTTGCTCATGAAGAAGACAATGGTAAGCTATCGTATCATATGATGGCTTGTAATCTTACAAGAGTTCGATTTAACGATGATCAATCGCAAAGGCACTGAAAATGTAGTTGCTAATCATTTATCTCAGTTATGATGGGACAACAAAGAGGATGAGTATCCAATTCTTGATCATTTCCTTGATGAATTCCTCTTTGCTAGTGTAGTGAATAATCAATCATCCATGGAGACAAACTGGTATAGTAGCATTCTTACCTATCTGCTCACGCAACAAAAACCATAAGAATTAAACCTTAAGAAGAAAAAATAGTTTCTTCACTGAGCTAAGTACTTTATGCAGATCAATGGGCAACTTTACAAAGTGTGTCTCGATGGCTTGGTTCGATGGTGTGTTCTTGATATAGATCAACTCTGAGTTCTTCAAGATGGTCATGAGGGTCCTTGTCGGGGTCATTACACTGGGAGATGAAAGGCCATCAAGATCCTTCTTGCAAGATATTATTGGCTTACATTATTTCGGGATGCCCATCGTTTCATCCAATCTTGTGAGCACTGTCAATGTGATGGGGGAATGACTGCTAGAATGGAGGGTCCACAAAAATGGATTCAACCATTAGAACCCTTCAACATTTGGGGAATTGATTTTATAGTGTTGATTACACCAATGTCCAATGGAAAAGATTATATTATTATTTTTGTTGATTACTTAACAAAATGGGTCAAAGCAGCTGCTGTTAAAGATTGTACATCATCTACAGCTGCACGATTTGTTCAACAACAAATCATAAATAGGTTTGGTATTCCATGTGCACTTATTTTAGACAATGGTACACACTTCATAGGTGCAATGTTTCAAAAATTAATGCAACGCTTAGGGGTTGAGCATAAATTGGCTACACCATACCACCCCCCAAGTGAACGGTCAAGTACCAACAGGGAGATTACAAAGATATTGATAAGAACCGTTAGCAAGTTTAGGTTAGATTGGAGCCCTAAACTGAATGATGCTCTTTGGGCATACTGCTCCACATGAAAACTCTTGATAGGGTACTCTCCCTATGAGTTAGTATATAGTAAATTACCAACGCTTCCCATTCAAACTAAGCTCTGTACACTATCCATGACATGTGACCTCATCCTTGACCTTGATCTAGCATAGAAAAAATGGTTAGTAATCGTTAACTTGCTAGATGAAAATTGATTAGTTGCCCTATCATCTAACGAATTACACAAGGCCTTCAATAAACAATGTCATGACCTAAGAATTAGGAAAGTTAAATATCAACCAGGAGATATGCTTCTCTATTGGAATCCCACACATGTGCTACAATGTACTATATTTCAAACACTATGGGAAGGACCTTATATTTTTTTTGCAACTTTTCCTTCAGGAGCCATGAAAATATACNATTATATTTTTTTTGCAACTTTTCCTTCAGGAGCCATGAAAATATACAAAATTGAGAGCCCAGATAAGAAACTTTTGGTTAATGTGCAATAAACCAAACCTTTCCAAGAGCTTAGGATAGCCAGTACACATGCTACCTCTCTTGATGGACAACCCTGCTCACTATTTTGGATCTCCTCCTTCCAACTTAGTCGTGGGAGAGATGGCCATCTATGCTAACTATTCTAGCCCCTCAATTCTTTTTGAATTTTTGTTTTACACATTTTAGTTTTATACATTTTTTGTTTTACACATTCTTTCAACTTTTCTTATTTTTGTTTTACACCATCGTTCATGTTTTTACTGTTCCTTTGTTTGCTTGATTTACTGTTATTAATCATCTAAGAAGTGCTCATGATGGTGGATTGAATTATATCATATTGATTGCTAATGTTTGGTTTTTACCTTTGAATTATGATGCTGATATTAAGGTATGGTTCTTTTGGTAAAATAAGCAATGAATCCATGTTGTCCACTCATCCATACAACTCTATGGTCTCCTTTGGCTTGGAACTGTATAGTTCCCTTTTTCTAAGTAAACTTGTTAATGAATTGCTGGTTGGGTATTTTTCAAACCAAGGAAAGACTCAAAGGATAAAAAGGGTGTGACTTCAAGGGGATTCGATGCTTAATGCT
>MNCI01007310.1:0-18839 GCA_015680685.1 Gnetum montanum
TCCACACTTAGACCTCTTGCTACGGGCACTTGGCTAGAGTTTTGCTACTTTACTCCTAAAAGACTTCCTCTTCTAAATTCTTCTTCTTCTTCTTTGAAACACCATAAATTTTAGAGACCCTCTTGCTTCACCAAGGTCTTGGAATTTAGGAAAGTGCTTCGACAAGTGCAACATCATGATCATTGGGCAATAAAGTGTTGACAGCAAGGATAGACTGTCTAGTCTGGCAAGTTTCTACTTCCGTGACTAGCAGGCTCACTGGACTTACCAACCTACCCAAATGAATAGTTTGCCTAGTTAATAGTCTACATAGAGACCATGCTTGGATTTGTTGGAAGTGTTTGGGATGAGCAAGATAGTTCAAAAAGTTTTCTAGTGGAGAAGTCTACTAGGCTACGCTATGCTGTGCAACATAGAAAGCCTCCAAAAAATAAATCAAGTGTTTGAATACCAGTTTTAGCAAGATGTTCACGGAAAGACAAAGTTAGAATTCAGCCAACATAAGGTGCTATACTATGCTACGCTACATAGCGTAGCATAGTGTAGCAAGGGCGAAGCATGAAAAGATTCCTCTTACAAGCCATTTTGACAAAGGTATTGCATCTAATAGCATTGTGGCTTCCAAAACTACTTTGTCTTAATTAGCTCTTAGAACACAAGCAAAGTTTTCTCTCAAAACATTGCAATTTTGACAGAAGTGCAAATTACATTGGCTGCTACACTATGCTACGCTATGTACCATAGCATAGCGTAGCAAAGATACAAATCAAATAAAGTGGTCCAAATGTTGATCCTGCATGCACCAAGGCTTCCAGTAGATGCTGTTGACTCTAACACAAGTTTTCTATTTAAAATGGTGTCTACGCTGTGCTACACTACATAGCGTAGCATAGTGTAGCAAGCAACTATGCTATGTCAATGTGCTACACTACATAGCGTAGCACAACATAGTAAGGAGCTACGCTACTTCAATATGCTAGACAGTGTAAGTAGTGCAAAGTTTACAGATGCACCAAGACATCTTTAGCTAGCGCTATAGCTTGTTAGCAATGATTAAGCTCACCGTGGTCAGCGACTTTGTTCCACTTTTCCATACTCCTTAGTCCATCCCCCAAAATGTTTCACTACACTTGATCCTATCCATAAGGATAGGGAAGGTGTAGTCCTGGGGGGGGAGACTTCATTTCTATTTGCATTGTTAGCACACTAGATTCCAGCATGTACAGTTTTGACAACATGGTTATAGCGTAGCAGAGTTTGTGATTGGCATTGGACATCTACATGGTACAGGCATGGCAACATCTTGTGGGGTCCAGGACATGTGGCATCTAGGCCTCATTCCTCACTTGCTCCTAGCCCTATAAATACCTTGGCAAACAACACTCAAAGGGTTGGCATTTTTGGCATTAGCACTTTTAGGTTGGCTTCTTACGTTAGCTTTTTTGGTGGTTGTCTTGTTGGCATTTTGCATTGTTGGCTTTTAAGTTTGCATTCAAGAGCATAGTTGGCACATTTTGAGCATTCTGGTTGCTCTCAAACTCTCTGTGCACCTCCGGTGTTGTATAATGTGTTACACATCTTTCAAAACAAGGCAAAGAATTGAACCCTTGACTTTGAGGCAGTGCATTTTCTTACCTGAGTTTATTCTATTATCTTATTATTATTATCATTGTTTGGCATTATTCCCTTCATTCCTTCATTTATTGATTATCGGTTTTACCTCCTATATCTCGCAATCAAAACAATATTCACATAAGATTAAGTTACACCGATTAAGTCCCTGTTTGATTAACTAGACCATTCAGGGTGCCCTGCTTCTATTTCATCCAGCATGACCATCACACAGATCCAGGGTTAAACTATTTTGCCCAAAAACCTCTAGGTGTTTCTAGCCTCTGACGTTTTTGGTCACTACAGTTTTTTGTGCTAGGAGGACCTTTTGGTGCCTTTTCCATGTTCTACAAGTAGTCTTGCATGCTCTCTGTACCTCGTTACTCATCAGCATAAATGTAAGACCCTTGTGGTTGTTTACACATCGTGTGGTACAGGTTGGTCGCAACGATGGTTCCTTTCGAACCCTATAGGACGAAAAGCCTCTGATCGCCTCTTGATCTTTTTGTTTTTTCTTACTCACAAACCATTTTCAGCTTCATGAAAAAAAATTATTTCCTCAACCACCGCTATTGCTACCTCAAACCTTGAGGTCCCCTTTTTAGTTTAGGGCACCACAGGTGCAGAGCAACCGCCTAGCCTAGGGCAAAGGCCACGCCGATCTCTCAGGATCCAAAATACAACAGGGAGGGCAATCCCAAAAAACATCTCGTAACATTTAGATCTAAGTTCCTTCTATTGCAACAATGGTTGCACACCATCATCTGTATCTTTGCCATGTCTCTGATGGGCAAAGATTTAGACTGGTATCGCATGCTCCCACACTCTTCTATCTCAACCCTAGAGGAGCTACTGACTCAATTCGTAACTTATTTCAAGTATAACTTGAGACCAGAGGTTACTCTAGATCAGTTAATGGGCATTAAGCAAGATCCACTAGAATCAGTCCAGAAATTTATATAGTGGTGGAGTGCTACCCTGAGTGAAATCCACGAGCCTATCACGGAGGCCCATCTACTAGCTATCTTCAAGGGTGCAGTGAACAACTTTATTAAGTCCAAATTGTACTACCTTGTTCCTTGGACTCTTAGTTAAGATTTTTCCTAGACTAAGAGCATTCAAGATGCAGCCAAGGTAAGTAAAGATCTAGCCTATGTTGCATATAAGAACACATATATCAAGAAGGATAAAGAAAAGGGCAAGGCTGTAACAGCCACAATGGACACTGTGGCAAACAAAGACAAGCCCAACAACAAGAATAATAAGAAGATGGCCACTACTCCAACTAACCTTGCACCTAGCCCAAGCAATGTCGCTCAACCCTCCATGTCAGCACCTGAAGCATCCACCCTTCCTAAGCCCAATTTTGAGTATAAAGATCACTCTAAATACACCCCGTTACTAGTGAAGCCTTCATAACTCCTAAAGCAATTGCTAGGGATGGGGTACATCCAACACAAGCAGATGTTAGAGGAGGAAACCAAAAGGCATTAACAGTACTATGAGCTTCTTAGGAAACCCTCCTTGGCTTTGCCCAACAAGGCCCTAGGTCTTGATATTTTTAGGCTAGAACGGTTCTATGAGTACCACCAACTTTATGGTCACAACATAGATTACTGTTTAGCGTTAAAGGATGAAAGTTAATGAATGATTGATCAGGGGAAGTTGATTCTAGATGAAAGCAACCCCACACATCTTGAAAATCAATCTATGCATGTTTACACAGACCCACTTAACACCAAAAATGCTAGCTACATCATCAACATCATTATTGTAGATAGTAATATCAAATTTCCCCAGCAGCTATTTGTGCTTCACGTACCTCAACATAGTGTAGCCACACCAACAACAGCAAGAAAAAGAACGCAACTACCATTTGTGCTTAAGGTTCCTCCTTAGACATTTGCCCCTACAACCTTAGCATTCAAAACTACACAACCACCCACATTGACACCACAAACACCATTTATCATGAGGGGGCCAAACCACTCAACTACCCCTATCCAACATAACACAACATCGTAGCCTTCTCATCCAAGGAAATGAGAAGAGCGTTTGATAGGTGAAACAGCTACGGAGCGTACCACCGTAGGTCCTTCCAAGCCTACTCCCTCAACCTTTGTATCTATGGCTACCTCGTCACCAAATGTTAATGCTGCTACATGTGCACAGTCATCACCACCATGCCCAAAATGGTCCAACTCCAAACCCAAAACTGCTCCTCCTCGGGAAATTTATCTTCTAGGATGGGTGGAAGAAGAGAAATGCAGTAAACAACAGGAAGGTGGGCAAGATCTCCTAAGCGTTCTTACTCAAGTATAATAGGCTCTAAAAAAAGAACACAACGTTAAGCCTATACGACTTGATAATGAATTCCACTGCACACCATGAGGCTCTGGTTCACATGCTAACATCCATACCAGTTGATGAGAACATACCAACAGAGGAGAAAGCAATCCATTTGGTTATTCTTCCTTCTATGCCTAAAGAACTGCAGCCATCCTAATTGACATTCTATGATGAGTCCATTAAGGAAGACCCTGAAAAGGGTCAAGTGACAATAGCACCCCTATTCATCACAAGTCATGTTGACCAACATAAGATCCGAAGAGTACATGTTGATGATGGGGCTGCTACAAATGTCATCCCTTTCCCCATAGTGGATAAACTAGGTCTAGTAGACTAGATCAAACCCACGATAATGCCATGTCTGAAGTCATTTAATGGGGCACAGGTAGTGGTGAAAAGCATTATCCACGTTGAATTTGTGGTAGGGAACCAGTTCCCCACAAACACAATGTTTATCGTGGTGGAAGAGATGCCTGGGTTTAACTTGATCTTGGGGAGGTCATGGTTAGCCTAACTTAGGGCCATCTCTTCATCCATATATCAGGAAATCCACCTACCTTATGCAAGAAGGGAGATGGTGATCCATGGTGATGAGGTGACAACCCAGGAAATAAATAATGTAGATATGGAGTAGGGATCAGAGGTTATAACCTCTAAGAACAAGGCACCTATTTCTACCAACATTGACTATTTGACAAAAGAGCCATCCCATGACACTGTCTCAAAAAATGAAATTGCATGGGCAAGTTGCCTTTCCAAGTGGTGGACGACGATTGAGAAGAATACCACAATAAAGCCTCTCAGCCTTACATATCGCCAAATCCACAATGGGTTAGAAAGCAGTTGCGAGGATGATTGTTACTTGCATAGCGTAGAAAATCCACTACTTTCTACCCGCATAATGTCCATTGTACATTTATTTCTTGTTTACATCACATTCATTCATCTATGCTAGGTGTCTAACTTTTTTAAAAACACAATTACATGTCTTCCGTTCGCATTACGTTACGACCTGCTAAGGCCTAAAACTAATGAAATTTTTTTTTCTTTACCATCTTCCCAAGGCCCGAAATGCCCTAAAACTACATACGACCTGCTAAGGCCTAAAAGTGGAAAAACCCTCCATTTGCATTACGTTAAGGCTCACTATGCCCTAAAACTAGCAAAATTTTCTATTTTCATTACATCACAGCTGGCTAAGGCCTAAAACTGGCAAAATTTTTTTCTCGCGTCTCTACAATGGCTCGAAATGGCCTAAAACTAGCAATGGCTTGAAATTGCCTAAAACTAAGATGAAAAAAAGGTAAAAACAAATAACATGGATAAACACAAGCCAGAATAAAATGAATCTTTTCATAATTCATACTCCATTTAAAGTCTCAATTAAATAATTTTTGCAATATTTTTTTTCAAAAATACAAATAAGATCCCTTGTTGTCATGCATCATCTTCCTCTACATCACCTTCCTCTGCATCATCGTTCCTGCCCTGAGAGGGCCTTGTATCTTCATCTGGATTCTATATCACAAAAATTAAAGTAGTCATCTAAAGTCATAATAAAATCTAGAATAAAATAAATCATTGCATTGCAAAAAAGTGACTAACTTGAGATGACCCTGCATCTGTCTCAGGGGGTATGCGATCCAAGCCAGTCCCAAGGCATTGCCAGACCACCTCTTTAGTAATATCAACCCAGTACCTATCTCCCAAGTTAGCATCTACTGCAACTTTCTCCTTTTCAATAGTCATCCATCTAGGTAGCCCTAGAGAAAAGGAGGTAGTGGTAGTCCGACCCGTGGGGAAACTCACTTTCCATTCAAGGGATTCAATGACTGTCACTTGTTGCGTGAACTTGTCGTAAGCCCCAGAAGCATCGATGACATCTAGGAATGCTTCATGTGTATACAACTTAACAGAAGCATCCCGATACTGTTTATGGTAGGTGGCACATTGTAGTTTATACATATGCTTATGGTTTTTCAGGGACTACCCCCACTCATAAAATCTTGCACTATAATCTTTCCAATCTTGGTTCTTTTGGGCCAACAAGTCCATTTGCATTTGCTACTCTATTATTTCACAGGTGGCCTTGTTGTTGCACCGTACAACTGTCCAATATCTTACATAATCAATCACGGTCATGCATCAATTGCCATCGTTGGTATCCCAAGCCAAAAGGAACTCATTTGTGGAGTGAAGGTCTCTCACCTCGGTGGTTAGACTTGCATTCTCCCTTTGAAGCCTCTGGACTTGTTTCCATAGGTCTTCATTTGTATGCCTGCACTCCCACAAGGAGTGTGCTGAGTATAGTGCACATTCGCTAGCCTCATCGTATATGCGATGAGGTACTTCGGTCACTTTCAATGGGAATGTAGGCATGGTGTCAACCTTAACTACTTTCTTAGGGTCCCACTTGAGAGGAGAGGCTGTCAACCACACATAAAAAGGTATTAGTTCCAATGGCGTAGCAAACTTTGGCAAGTTATCATAGCAAAGTTTGGCAAGTTAGCATAGCAAAGTTTGGCAAGTTAGTGTAGCAAAGTTTGGCAATTTGGCATAGCAAAGTTTAGCAAGTTAGCATAGAAAATTTTGGCAAGTTAGCGTAGCAAAGTTTAGAAATTTGGCATAGCAAAGTTTGGCAAGTTAGTGTAGCAAAGTTTAGCAAGTTAGCGCAGCAGAGTTTAGCAACTTAAAAGGCCTAGTGTAGCTACTTCACTTACCCACTTTTAGATTGATCCACTTTCGATGGTTGATCATGTCGTTGACCACCCCTTGCATGAAGGTAAATTTATTAGGGGTCTCAGCCCATGGTTGCAGGCGGATCGAAGAAGGTCCTATAGTGTCAACAGTGGTGTCTACTACACAACAAAACATGTTAGTTATGACCAAGAAGACTACAATAAAGTTGATGAGCAACATAAATGATAGTGTAAAACTCCTACCCAGCAAACCCTTAGGGGTGATAGCAGGGAGGTCACCCATCAACAAACTATCAAACATGCGATCAAACTCACTAGCATCAAGTTGTAGCTCCCCTCCTTCTAGCTAAGTTAACATCATGGCAGCATCCTCTGCATTCATCTACTTTTCCAATGCTGAACTAAATTTGGAGAAGGGATCATCGAGAGAGGCCTCTTTCTAGTTGAAAAGGGCCTCTTCTTTATTCACTGGGGCCCTTCTTCTTATGGAATCCACCTCTTCCTCATCAGTAAGAGTGTCCTTCTCATCAACAAGAATGTCCTCCTCATCCGCAAGAGCGTTCTCCTCTTCGGTAGGAGCCCTTTCCTTTGCAGAAGGAGCTCCTTCTTTCTTGACCAGGGCCCTTTCCTCTGTGGTTGGGCCCCATGCATCTTTATTAGTCACCCCTATTTTAGGGCCTATCACCTCTACTTCACCTTCTTCTTCTTCTTCTTCCTTTATTAATAAAGTGTGGTCACATTAGGCAAAAGCATACTAACTTAAAACAGATGCTACACCATGCTACCCTACTTAGCGTAGCTCATCATAGCGAGCATTAAACAAATAAATAAATCAGAAAATAAAAGGAGGAAGCATTTACCAATGGGCAGCCTACATTCTACAAAGCTTGAATCATAGTTTCTGCCCCCCTTGTTCATCTGTATAGGGAGGCTCCTCAACTAGGTGAGACCTCTTATGCTACAATCTAGTGGTTACCATCTCTGCAATGACATGTTTTCCTATGATATGTTCCCCATAGTAGCACGGGGTGCCTCTCCTACATTGTCTTGGCCATGGAAGTTGCATGCCACCCAATCCCTGGTCATCATTGAAAATGATTCCCCAATAGCTTCTGAGGGATCCTGGGATCGGGTGATATGGAAGACTTGGAAAATCCATGGTTTGGAAATCTGGTCAGGATTTTGTATCACCTATACTTCATTTTCATGGACTACTAAGAATTTCGCAAAGCACCGCAAGCAAGCCACAAAGAAGGCATGATGCACATTGAAATGGGATTTAAGCTTCTTACGAAGCTTGCCCATTTCAGCCTACAGACCTTTGCAAAGATGCTTGGCCCAATTGTAATGGGCCCCCTCTTCCATGGCCTCTCTCATTATCCAAGCTTGTTTGATCCCAATGATCTTTCCTTGGGAGAGCCACTTGGGGAAAGCATGGGCACGGAAGACAAGGTAAACCATCTTGGCCACTCTTAGCCTGGCCTCTTCAATATAGATCCCCTTGCAACGCTTCTCTATCCCTAGCCACTCCTCAATGTCCCCTTGATGGTTTTCTTCCTTTTTGGTCTTTACTCCTATGGGGAGACTATCAGAAGGAACACCGAAGAGATTCGTGAATAGTTGGTTGTTAATCTCAAGAACCACTAGCACACCGTGCATACATGTGTGGAAGTGGTCTGCTCTTTCAGAAAAGGAGTTGGCTAGGGCAAGCATCTCAGCAACATGGATGCTAAGGTTGAAGACCAAGAATAACTCCATGAGCCCAGCATCCCGAAGGTTTTTGACAAGTGATTCTGGGGCCCCATTGCAGAGCCAGCATTTGGTCTCGTCCACCTCCCCATACTTAAAATAAATGTTGGCCTCATTATGCCTAGAGGTGATCACGGTGACCTCCTGGGATTTCATCACCGCTGTAGTAGTTTACAAAAAGAAAAGGTAAAAAGTTAAACAAAACAAAAAATAGTAGAAAAATGAAAAAACACTCGAACATGCAAACAATTCATGGTCTAGTGTACTAGGTTTAAATAGTGACAGGAATGGTGGAAGATCCACCAACACATCTTCAACGGTGATTGGCCTAAGGGATACATAATCTACATCCAACCAATCGACCTCCTTACACTTACTGTAAAACTGGGAGTACTAGTTTGGATAGGTTTTGTACTCACCCCAGCATTGGCCTATCATGGTGGCGCACATGTTCCCAATAGAAGAAAACTCTTACAAGGCCATTTTTGACAAAGCCAAGACATCAGTATCATCGTGAAGCCACCTTTTCCAATATAAAAATTGGTAACAAATAAAAAAAGGCACATACACTATTAACATTGTTGCCTAGCATAGCATGCATTGCATAACGTGATGGAATACATTTGTAGAACTCACCCACTGACAAAATAAATGGTTCCTAGTGGGTTTTGAAAACTGGTTTCCATGTGGCGAGCAACAAACAATTTATTGTATAAGTGGTAACACTTATACTCTAGCATTTCCCAAATCCAACTCAAGCATCTTAGGCTTTGCCGTGGTTGGATCCTTCTACTTGCTCATCCAAGATTGTCCCATTGGTCAGAAATTTCAGAATACCCTAGTTTGCCCCAGGCAATAGGGTTTCTGTAATTGCAGTTGCTATCTCTGTTGACAAGTATGGCCAAACAATCATACTAAAGTACTGGAGGAGGAATTGTAGGAAGTCCCATGCACCTTCCCAGAACCAAACTACCTACCACTCCACACATGCATGGGGTGGAGGAACGTTGGCCACTGGTTCACTTAGGCAGCACAAAATCCCTACAATCTCCAAGATAATTAGAATGGTTTTTAACATGACCATACATAACAGAATGGAAAATTTTAGCATCATGTTCAAGTGGATTTTGCATGTAGCATAGCATGATTAGGAATTTATAGATATCGTAGCATAACCCTTTTTTTTCATGTAGCGTAGCATAAACCCCCATTTGCAAATAGCATAGCATAACCCTCCCTTTGCATGCAGCATAGCAGAACCACACGATCAATAGTGTAGCAACATGATACTACTGATGCATTGGTCTGAAGGTCTTGCAACACATCGTCCTAGCGTAACAAAAATTCTTAAATATAAATTTCAAATCAGAAAAAAATTTAATACACTATATCCATTTCAATCAACCTTCTACCATATGAAATGACTCGCTATACTACGTTAAACACGTGTGACATTGTCAAATCTCACGCATGGCTAAACCCTCCTAAGGATAGTACCATACGCCATTCACATGCTAGGTTGCAAGGATCACCTAAACCTCTGTACTAAGGTAGTCACAGCAATGGCAGTCTGGGAAATATTTCTTTCAACCTTAGCATAGTGTTCATACACCTGTCATGGCCAAATCGGCAACAGCAGTGGTGTAACAGCCAAAATGATGATAGAACACATGGATTTCATTGCAAAAATAAAAATAAAAAACAAAAAGAAGAGACAACAACAACAACATGGAAAACAAAGGTAGCATAACAACTTATCGGGCTAACGGAGTCTCCTCTCATACCGAGATGCGTGCCTGCGACAGATGCCCCAGGGTGTCTTTCACCTTGGCAAGCGCTAGGTGTTTGCATTCTCTTTTACGTGCCATCATCTTGATTGCATATTTTTTTTATTCACTATGCTAAATTGCCTTGCTCTATGTCGATACAACCACTCTATGCTCTAGATGTGGGCTCTGCGCTCTTATGATGAAAATGATGAGTTTACCAGAGGTAAACCCCTATTTATAGCCAATGTGCTGAAAATAACTTGTCATTTTTGCACCCCGATTAATATGGGATGCTCCATACAGCATAGCACTCCTGCCATAGTGTAGCAACACTATTTGCATCGTGGTATGTGGGCCCAACCCATTAGCAGTCTACAAAGACCTTAAACTAATGGAAACTTACCTTTGCAAGGATAACCCATTAATGGTCAGCAAAGACCTTAAACCAGCAGTTTTGACCCATAGTTTTGACCAAGTTAATGGTCCACAAAGACCTTAAACTAATACTTTCGACTTACAAACATAACCTTTTAGTTGTCTGTAAAGACCTTAAACTAATACTTTTAACTCACAAACCTAACCCATTCGTGGTTCAAAAAGACCTTAAACTAACAGTTATGATTTATGATTTGACCAAGTTAGTGGTCTACTACAACGTTAAATTGGTAGCTTATGAATTTTGCATCATAGTTGACAATAATTTTGACCATATAACATCTAATTATTGTTTTGAAAATGTTTACTATGCGCTACTACTACAAACAGGTATCACTTGACTTAGCTTTTTCCTTATTGTTGCAGGTTGAACAGGAATGGCCATGCATCATGATCTACCTTCACTTCTAACCTTGATAGGCCCATATGACGAGCTTACAAGACAATTAAACGCAGAGTCAATAGAGTGGAAATCCACTATCGATAGCACCATCACCTTCTTAGAAACATCCCTAGACTAGCCTGAACACCTAGTCCAAGCCTTAGATTTAGAGGCTGGGGATGTAACTGAGGACCCTCTCATTGAAACATCTGTGATGACATCCAGGGGGAAAATAAAGACGTTAAAACTTAGTTCCCTCCTAGATTCACAAACAAATAAAGATGTATCCAAAATCCTACAAGACAACATCAAGGTATTCACGTGGTCTTGTAACGACATGTCAGGCTTGTATCCAAGGCTTATAATACAACATAACATTGTCTTAGACCTGTGCATGAAGGCAGTTAAACAAAAGGCTTTCAAGGTTAAACTAGAGATCACACTGGCCATATGCGATGAAATCACTAAGTTGTATCAAGTTGATTTCATCTGGGTAGTTGATTACTAAAATGGGTGTTGAACATTGTTGTAGTTTCTAAGAAAATGGAAGAAATACAAATCTGTATAGACTTCTAGGATCTGAACAAAGAAATGATCAAGGATGACTTCCCTTTGTCGAGTATTGATCAACTTATCGACACTACGACTGGTCACACTCTGCTATCTTTCATGGATGGTTTCTCTAGCTACAATCAAATTCATATCAACCTAGAGGATGAGTTAACAACCACTTTCATGATCCCATGGGGTACTTTCTGTTACACCATGATGCCAATTGGGCTAAAAAATGCTGGAGCAACTTACCAAAGATCCATGACATACATCTTTAGTGACTACATCCTAGAAACACTAAATGACTATGTTGATGATATAGCGGTCAAATCCAAAGAGGCTGCTAATCATCCCAAAAATCTAGGTGTAGTCCTTAAAAATTGCTATATGCATGACTTACACCTTAATCTGAAGAAGTGTGTCTTCGAGGTGAAAATCGACGCATGTTAGGGTTTGTAGTTTTGGAGGTTGGAATACGATTCAACCCTAACAAAGTTAAGTCTATCATTAATCTAGCACCTACTGCAAACCTTAAAGAATTGTGTGGGTTGCAATGTAGGATACAATTCATTAGAAGATTTATAGCAAAGTTGACTGACAAGTTACACCCCATGCAACACTTATTAAGAAAGGGGTCAACTTCAAATGGACAACACAATGCCTGTAAGCCTTTGATGACCTAAATAAAGAGCTTTTACACCTCCCAATTGTTTACCCACTGTAGAGAGATAAGCCTTTCTACATCTACTTTGCCACCTCAGAGATGTCTATCGTAGCTCTGCTATGTCAAAGAAGAGATGATGGCTCTGAGATTCCAGTGTATTACCTAAGTCATGCATTGATAGCATATGAGGCAAAGTACAATGAGGTGGGAAGAAATTTTCTCACCCTGGTGTTTGCATTAAAAAAGTGGAGGCATTACCTATTCCATAGCAAGGTCAACATAATATGCAAAAGTAATGTACTGCGGGCTATCACAAAAAAACTATACGAAAGTATTAGGATAGCCTGGTGGAAAGCCATAACCATGGAATTCAATTTGGATTATGTGATCCAATCATTGACAAAAGGTCAAGCCATAGTTATGTAACTCACGACCTCACGTGTCAACAATTGGGCAACCATAGAATCCAAAGTCCCTGACAAACACATTAGCACCATCAACGCTATCCCATTACATCTCAAAGCTACTTTGCATTTCGATGGTGCCTTGACTACTTGAGGTGGTAGTGCAACTACTATCATTACGTTCCCCTCTGGGGATATTCAACCATTTGCTTATCCCTTCGTGTTCCTTTGTATAAACAACATGGTAGAGTATGAAGGACTCCTTAGGGGCCTCTTAGTAGCTCAAGCATTAAAAATTCAACACCTGGTGATTCGCAGCAATTCACAACTCATTGTCAATTAAATCACTAAGGTCTATGCCTATAAAGATATCCATTTGTCACCCTATTATGACCTAGACAAAAGTTTGCCTAAATAGTTTGCAACAATGGATGTTCAACATGTGCCACGTAATGAGAACACCGTAGTAGATGTCTTGGCCACCCTAGCATTAAATGTGCCACCACACCTATTCGCAAGTTTTCCCGCTTCGATAATCGAGTGTATGGAGCCTATCACTCAAGCAGTAGACATCACCTCTGTAAGCACTATCGAAACCCAAGAGTGGTACTCCAACATTAAAGCATACTTGCAACATGGTGAACCCCCACACAGATTGACATCTACTCAAAGAGATGCGATCTACAAGCATGCTCGACAATATGTACTGATGGGAGATAATGCCTTATGAAAATGCTCCTTTGATGGGATATTATTGGCATGCATAAATAAGGGACAATCCCAAAAGATCATCAATGAGGTCCATGAAGGACTATTCGGTGCACACATAGCTCCTAGGGCCATGGTAGCAAAAATTAGGCACCTAGGGTATTACTGGCCTCACATGGAATTAGATTGCCTCACCAAAGTTAAGACTTGTGACACATGTCAATGGTATGCAAATCTTATACACGTTTCACCTACTGAGTTGCACCCGATGTAGATTACGTGGCCATTCCAGCGATAGGGACTAGACATTATAGATCCTATGACACCTAAGTCTTCCATAGGGCATAGCTTCATCATCACCGCCATTGAGTACTTTACAAAGTGGGTTGAGGCTATCCCCCTTAGGAAGACTACATCTCAATAGGTTTACCACTTTATATTGGATAACATAGTGACAAGGTTTGGGCTTCTGATGACCATTGTGAGCGACAAAAAGCCACAATTTAGTAGTGCAAAACCAAAACCATTTGTAACAACCTTGGCATTAAACAATATTTCTCCTTGCCATATTACCCATAGGAAAATGGACAGGCAGAAGCTATGAACAAAGCCATCATCAACTTGCTCAAGAAGATGCTTAGCAGCAGCAAGAGGCAATGGCACAAGAAAATCCTCTATGTGTTATGGGCTTATAGGATGACATGTAGGATGACAACAGGTAGAACTCCTTTTATTGTTTAAGGATCTAAAGCAGTGTTACCTCTCGAGATGCAGGTACCCTCACTTCAAATGATCCTACGAAACATTGAGATTGAAGCCTAGAACAATGAGTCGAGGATCATTGACCTTGACTCCATAGAGGAGGAGCATGCAAAAATGCTTGACCACATCAAGCGATATCAAGATAGGAAATGGAAGAAGCATCATGCAAACCCACATCAAAGGCCAGTAAAAAAGGGAGACCTCATTCTCAAGGCTATCTATGAACATGTGAACAAGTTCTCAACAAACTAGGAAGGTCCATTCATGGTCACAAAAGCCTATGGAAATGGAGCCTTCAAGCTGGTAGACATGGATGACAAGGAGTTCATGAACCCTCTGAATCACTCGTATCTCAAGCCGTACTACATATGATGCATGAGCAAGGTAAAAAGAATGTCCATTATGACATAAAACTAGCAAAGCTGATCCACTATGATGTAAAAATAGCAAAGGTAGTCTGCTATGACTATAAACTAGCACAGATAGTCTGCTATGACTATAAACTAGAACATCTGCCATGACGTAAAACTGGAAAAGCTCATCTACTATGACATAAAACTAGCACAAATGATCCACTACAACCTTAAACGGGCCCATCCACTGTCTTCTATGATGATAAACTAGCACAACGGTCTACTAGGATCTTAAACTGGCACAGCGACCATCTGCTACGATGATAAAGTAGCACAGCGGTCTGCTAGGATCTTAAAATAGCACAACGTTCTGTTGGGACCTTAAACCAGCACAACGGTCTACTAGGATCTTAAAATAGTACACCATTGTCTACCAGGACCTTAAATTGGATTCGTGGCACAACATCCTCAGCGTGCATCCATGACCATTCAAATAATTGAGCGTGCATAGTGCCAACACGGGGTGAGATGTTGTAGTTCTAGAATGAAGTTCACAATGCCAAGAAAACATCCTCTAGAATATGTGCAATGCCATTTCTCCTAGCATCTTACTAATCCTCTACAGATGTCGTCTGACATCTTGTTAACCTTTTGAAGCTACGACTACCATGGCCCATCGCCTTGGAAGTAGCTTCTATGATTGATGCCTGCTGCTGGAGTCCCAAGACTATTGTGGCCCAACCACAAAGTTGCTAACCTCCAGCCCCCACCATTGTCTAAGCTCAATAAGCATTCAGTTGTTAGGCATCTTACCTTACAGCTAAACATCATAATTTTTTCCTTGGGTGGGGATTCTTGAACACTTGCATCATCGCAACTCCTAGCCTCCTCGATGCCAACCTCTCCACATCGAAGCTGCTAGAACCACTACTAGCCTTTTTGGTTTGGATGTTGCATGCCTCAGCAAGAACGTTCATTGCTCTAGTAGTATCCAAAGCTAGCAAGACCTTTGCCTTTGTTTTTCTTGATGGTTGTTTCTTTTGATTTACTCTCTATTGTGTTTGCAGGGTACTTCCCAGAGGGGCATTGGTCAAAGGTGATTTTTTCCATGGTGGTAAGACACTACATCATTCCAAGGTGGTTGTCCTGACTAGCTTGACTAATTGGGAGTGCACATCCTGTCCTTCCCATTAACCTCCTTTACCTTGTTTCTTACACCCATAATTCTCCATCTCACACCTCTTCTTATGAATTTTCTTGATGCCTATAAAGCCCTCCCATATGCTCAACCTCAAAGTCCATGACATGTGTAATGAAACTCACCACATGGGAAGCATCTGTAGGTAGGTCAAAGCCCCACTTGGATGTAACACAACTCATCCTAGGGAGGAAACACCTATCCTACAACAAGGTTGTTTGCACATGAACAAGGCAAAATAACAAAAGAAAAGCATAAAATAGCAAAAGCTCAAAAAAATAAAAAAAAAAAAGAAAAAAATGTCCAAAACAAATGACACATCAGTTGTTTCACAATTACCATCTCTAAGCATTCCAACGAGAGGTCATAAGCCTGCAAAAGAGAGATTCCCATGCGTATTGACTCCCTCACAAGCACTCCGATGAGGGACCATACTATGCTACATGTTTCCCTTCCTGAAACTGTCCCTGTAGATCCACCCTTTCTCCTTCTCCTACATCACTATCCTGGCACTCTCAAGCATAGCTAAGTGACATCTAGATGATTACTGAAGAATGATGTTATCTCCTTATCTTTCGTGGTGTTTCATATTCTTTGTTGGCATCTCTCAAGATCGTCCTCTAGACATCGACAAAGAGGGACCAGTGAAACACCATAAAATTTCGAGACCCTCTTGCTTCACTAGGGTCTTGGAATTTAGGCAAGGGCTCTAACAAGTGCAGTTTCATGATCATTGGATAATAAATTCTTGACACTAAGGAGAGACTATCTAGTCTGGCAAGTTTTCTACTTCCGTGACCTGCAAGCTCACCGGACTCACCAACTTTTCCAAATAGGTAGTTGGCCCAGCTGATAGTCTATACAGAGACCATGCCTAGAGTTGTCGGAAGTGATTGGGATGAGCAAGATAGTTCGACAAGTTTTCTAGTTGAGAAGTATGCTACACTATGCTATGCTGCATAGCATAGCAAGCCTTTGAAAAATTAATCAAGTGTCCAAATACTAGTTTTAGCAAGATGTTTGCGCAAAGGTAAAGTCAGAATTTGGCCAATACAAGGTGCTATTCTACATAGCGTAGAAGAGTGTAGCAAGGGCGAAGCATTCAAAGACTCCTCTTCCAAGCCATTTCAGAAAAAGGATTGCATTTAACAGCATTGTGGGTTCCAAAACTACTCTGTCTCAATTAGCTCTTACACCACAAGAAAATTTTTCTCGCGTAACATCGCAATTTTGATAGAAGTAAAAATTACATTGGCTGCTATGCTATGCTACCCTATGTAGTGTAGCATAGCATAGCAAAGATAAAAATCAAATAAAGTGCTCCAAATGTTAACCTCGCATGCACCAAGGCTTCCAACAGATGCTGTTGACTCCAACACAAGTTTTCTATTTAAACCAGTGTCTACGCTATGCTATGCTACATAGCGTAGGATAGTGTAGCAAGCAGCTACACTATGTCAATGTGCTACGCTACATAGCATAACATATTGTAGTAAGCTGCTATGCTACTTCAATGTGCTAGATAGTGTAAGTAGTGCAATGTTTACAGACACATCAGGACATCTTTAGCTAGTGCTATAGCTTGTTAGCAATGATTAAGCTCGCTGTGGTTAGCAACTTGTTCCACTTTGCCATACTACTTAGTCCATCCCCCAAAATATTTCACTACGCTTGATCCTATACACAAGGATAGGGAAGACGTATTCCTAGTGGGGGAGACTTCATTTTTGTTTGCATTATTAGCATACTAGATTCCAGCATGTGCAGTTTCGACAACATGGTTACAGTGTAGTAAAGTTTGTGACCCTCTAATTTTAGAGAGAAACTGCCACTCTAATTTTAGAGAAACTTTCCCTCTAATAATTACCACTCTAATTATTAGAGTAACCGCTCTCATCAACTAGCCTAAGAGGGCCTGCCTACACAACTTCTACAATATTGTGTTGCTATCAAATTGTTTTTAATATATTATTATTCTTATTTTATTTTTAATATATATATATATATATATAGATGTGTGTGTGTGTGTGTGTGTGTATTAATTAAACTTGTTGGGGCCTAGGTTCAAATCCATGATGTTCCACTTTCTTACAAAAGCAATGGTACCATCTACATCATTGAAAGTCTTCAACTCTACATATGGAAGTCTTAAAGCATTTCTGAACGCTCTTTAAGTCTTGTCTCATCTTCATCATCAAGCTTTCTTAAAGAAGTATTGAGCACCACTAGAGCCCTTGGATTTATTATTTGAGAAATAGGATTTCCTCTCATTAGAATCCTTCTCTAATGGTTTCCTACACTTCCATAGCTAGATTGACCTTTCTATTCATCTACTCCATCTCTACCTAGCTGTGAACCTTCTTCATGTGAACGTACATGCTCTTCACTTCCACATGTCTAGATATGGAAAGGACTAGTTTGTTTGTCCACCTTCATGTTGATTTTATTCAATCAAGAAAACATCATTTGGAAGGTTGACTTCATGCTCTCCATGTCATGATTTAGAGCTTTGACCTATTTCTTCTTGGGTTCCATTTGAAATTGACAAAATCCTCAACCAAAATCCAAGCAACAATAAAACTAGATTCCAATACAAATAATGTTATAGTAGGTTCACTCCATAATTAAAAATGCACTAAATCCAAATATTATGCAAAGAAAAATTTATTTGATAGAAAAATCAGAAAACTAGCTATCTTCAATTAACTTATTGAAAGATTACAACATGGTTCACACAACCCACAAGCATCCATAAAGCTATCACACTCAAATGATATTGTAGAGCATGAGGATTTGCAATTCACACAATGATTGTTCTTAATGCAAGACACAACCGAAAGAAATATCTCCCACAACCCAAGACAAAGATGTCAACTCACAAGTGAGATACAAGAAAATAAAACACATAGATCAACACATCATAAGCTGATATTGGAGTTTTAATCACCTATTGCACTCACCCAATGTTCTCATCCAATCTCTCTTGCCCAATTCTCCTTGCATACAACCTCTCCTCCATCATCATGGATGAAGGAGGACATAATTATAAAGATCCAAAACCCTAGGAAGCTTTGTATTTGCTTCCCCAGATTTTTTCCACATGGATCTAGAGTCTTTTGAATGTTTTCCAATAGATACACCATGCCAGAGCTTGTCTTTTTTTCACTGACATAGATGTTTCCTGTGAGGGCTCTGTTCTTGAGA
>MNCI01007313.1:0-51579 GCA_015680685.1 Gnetum montanum
TAGTGGGGCAATTTGTATGATGTAGTTCCCAGATAACGAGTTGACGCACTATAATTTTTATGACCGGAAGATGGTATGCAAGGATTGGGNTACGCACTATAATTTTTATGACCGGAAGATGGTATGCAAGGATTGGGTTGTCGCTCTCCACGGTTGTGTTCATTAGGCCATATTGTTGTTGGAGTGTGAGTTGGTGGCCTTGATGGAGTTACATGAGGTGTTGGGTTCAAAGGTAAGAATGCACCACAGTGTGGGACTTGTGCTGAGTTGGAAGATGCAATGGCCTTGGAATTGTATTATCTCTTCTTACGGTCATGTTTAAAGAAGGGACACTTTGGATGTCGAGGAGGCTTTTCACTACTATTGGTAGTAGGAGCACAAGTAATGTTCATGGGTTGTTGTAGTGGTGCAAACACCTTAGGAACAGTTGCTGGTGATGTAGAAGGAGGGAAAGGATGAGAATATTGAAAGTTAGGAGGCATATAAGATACATAAGGTGGTGGTTGTGTTGAAGGCATGGGTTGATAGTATTGAGGAGAACGGTACTATGGTGAGACACTGTGTGTTCGCCTAGTTGAAGAAACAGGATGTTGAACAAGATAAGCATTTGGATTTGGATGATATGAAGGATGTCTCTAGTCTAGTGGTGGTCTCCCCCACGACTGGGATTGTTGCCACTGTGACCGATCACAGTATCTCTGTACGAACTCTGGATGTAATGTATTTTTCCAATGCTCATGTAAATGTGACAAGATTGGGCATTGGCCCCTGGGGTGATCGTACAGGAAAATGTTACATTCATATGTATGATCAGTAGTTGAGCTCTTATTTTTCTTATCCCTTCTTTTCTATTATCTAATTTTTTGTCCTGCTTCCTAGGTTGTTAAAACTATATCTCCAATAATGTTGATAAATTCTCCACACTTTTGATACGTCCATTCCAACATCTTATTGATCTTTGCCTTGACTTCTTATAATGTTTGTTGTGTTGGCAAAGATGATGTTTCCACCTTGAGATTTGTTGATTTCTCCTTTTTATGATCATGGACCTTTGTTAAGTTGAGATTTTGGTCCCGTTGATGTTTTTCAACACTCTCCCATCTAGCTAATTCTCCTTCTTCTTTTGCTACCTGCTTAATAAGCTCTTGGACTTGATGGGTTCGTAATTTGTATAGTTGACCTTGGGCATAGATTCCTAATGTCTCTCTTGTTGCATCACGAAGCCCATCAATAATATGGTACATTAGCCTTTCCTCGGAAAACCCATGGCCTATACAATTATTTAACAGTGCATAATATCTTTCTAAGGCCATGTCCAAGGGTTCATGTTGTGCTTGTTTCCACTCTTGGATTTGTTTCCTCAAGGCTGACACTCTTGCGTAGGGTTGATATTTTTTGTTAAACACCTCTATCATCATTGATCAATGTCGTATTGAATTTGGTTTTAATGATCGATGCCATACTTTTGCTTGGTCAACGAATGTCATGGGAAAGAGCTTAAGTTTTTTCCACATGTTATCAATGTTATTCCATGTGTAGGCATCATAGAAGGCTTGCAAATGTTGATGCAGATCTAAGTCATAGCCTCCTGAAAATTTAGGAAACTTGTTTAAATCGAGCCTGGGTAGACAGCTCTCTTTACGATGCCGACGGGAGATTCGAACAGCCTCCTGTATTTGCATTAGGCTTGTAGTGGCCAGTAGGGGTTCATCGTCATCGTGTAAGTTATGCTTTTGGGCATTGGGATGATGTTTTTTTCATTCATATTTATAAGAAACTCCCACTTCAGGTTGTGTACTCCAATCTTCATCGTTATATAGTTCATTGGTTCTCCAATGAGCTTCCTCACTAGGTGTGGCCTTATCATAATCTTGTAGGAGAGGCATGCTTGTGAGCTTGTGTGTGAAATTGTATGTGAATTTTAATAATAATTATTATTATTTTTCTAAAAGATATGTCATTAAGTCCTTATACAACGACCTTGTGTGATATAACTAATCTAGATAACTAGCACCGTCCTCGGCAACGGTGCCAATGATGAGTGGCGAGGTATCCCTACACTCAACCATACGAATATGAGTGTTTTCATGTGTGATCCAGTCAAACTCCATAGATAAACTAGTTGTGGCACCTAGATAGTTAGCCTTAGGTCACAGTTCGTTGTATTCCCACCTGGACTAGTATTATCTTTGTCACGTATGGTTTAGTCCAGAGTGAGGTGTATGATTTCGTCCTAATTTAATGCTACCCCTGAAGGCAATGGAAAGTAATATTATCTAAGCTAGGAGGAAAGGGTAAGAGAATCTAACTAGCCTAAGTGCGATGAGCATCTGTTCCTTGATTATTCGTATACATCTTGGACTTCGTGCATGACTAACATTGGGATTACCAAGCGCAAATCCTAGGTATGCTACTGGGTTACCAAGTAGTCACACTTAAATGCTCGTAATCAAGTCGTACTCATTTTGTGTTTTAACATGAGTTTAAGGGTGAGAGAGACTAATTAGGGAAGTACTAAATAAAAATTAAATAAATAAATAAACAAAGTGAATGCTGCACTGATGAAGTAATCTCAATCTTTATTGTTGGTCATGTGCATGTCCAAGTACGTCACACTCGAATAAAGGATGCTGTACAATTACATTCACCACACTGTAAGCAAACACTAGAAAATAATTGTAACTCTAGAGGGAGAAAACTGCCAGAGTCTAGCTACAATCTAAATCTAAAACTTCCAAACAAGGGAGAGCCACCTCTTATTTATAGACATTGCGACAGGCTGCAATATCACGTACACGATATCGCAGTAAAGGATGTGATATCGCGGTTGCCCCAATGACATCTCATCAAATGATATCATGAACTATGCCTTAAAAGGTAACAACATAAGGATAACTAATCATGCCTTATTGGGATGACCAAATTTAAACATTTGGGCATTAAGATCAAATGCTTAATCTGTAGTTTTAAGATCATTATGACATGTCATTGGTTACACTATCAAAGTTAGTGTTCTGAGGAGGAAGGGGGGAGGTAGAAAGGTCATTAAGAATTAGTTGATGTATCAGTTTAGTTGATGATTAGTTGGAGAATTAGTTGATGAACAAAAATGATCAAGAAGATGTATATCAATCTATCTTGCAACTAGATCATATGGTAGACTAACATGGAGAGTCATAATCTTATTTTAACCAAATGTATGATATCCATGATGAGAAATGATCTAGAAGAGAATCCAAGAATAAGAATAAAATTTGCAACATACAACATGCTTGCAAGATCTCTAGCAAGTAACAAACAACACCTACTATGTCCACCATGGGCCTTGGATTGACACAAATATTAATACCCATGCATCTTAGTAGAATTATAAGATTTGGATGCTAATGTTTTATGCCTATAAGAAGTCTTGCCAAGAGAATTCTTATACCAATTCCAACCAAACTTGGGAAATATGAGATATAGAGGTATTTATAAGCAAAATAGTTCTGATCAAAGTTCTTCTTTTAAGCCATACAGATTAGCCTATTACAAAAATCTCAACATGGATGGTTATGCGATCTTTTATAAAGAAGCCAAGTTTGAATTGGTATAAATATTTGAATGGAGTTTAGAAAATATGAATTTTTAAATTCTAGAACTTGGAGTTATGGAAAGGAAATAATAGTCAAAATTTTGGAAAAATCCCATAGCCTTGGCAGTGATTCTAAAAGTCTATCTATTAGGAAGATGTGTATGTGTAGTTAACACACATTTAATTGCCAAACCAACATGTTTAAATGTTAGATTATGTTAAGAAGCATACTTGACTAAGCAAATAGAAGGAATCTTGAAGAATACATTATTCCTAAGTTATATTGATTTAGTGCCATTTATTCTTTGTGGAGATTTCAATGCAAAAGTTGGAAGTAGTGTCTATCAATTCTTAAAATATGTATGTGTAAAAGAATCCTTTGAAGATGAATCTAATTTGAAAAAGATGTTTCCATCAATTCAACATGAAATTTTATTAGCCAATGCATATTCTACTTTGAATCTTCAATAGATAAATCACATTCTAGAATTTACAAATAGATGATGTTGATGGATAGTACCCATCAAGAACCATAGTTTACCAATTACTCAACTATGATTAATGAGGATGGATCAACAACATTCATCATTGAGACTCTAAATCATATTTGGTACAATGTTTAATTCTTCCAAGTTACAAAGTTACTAGAGTTAATCTCTAAAGAAGAAGTTGAGAAGAATCAAGATCAAGATTTGTCGTCTCAAACAAGACCATCCGATCGTATACCACTTATGGCAAAATTACAATTACTTCCATCAATTCATAAGGTTGATCAAGATCAGGAAGTGTCTCACTCTTACTTTTGATAGATCTTATTTTTTTTCTATTTAATTTTTATTTTAATTAGATAAATAAATATCTAGGGTAATGGAAGTTGGGAATAAAGGATTTTTCCTACCTTCACCTAAATAACCCAATTTGAGTTACACTATGTAACCCTAGTTAGGACTAGTGATTGGTGGTTGGTAGATCTTTAATTGAATTCTTATCATTATCTTAGAAAATGAAGTATTAAGGAAGTGATATTTAATTTTCAATGTAGATTCTTCTCACATATATTTTGTTTGTAGAATAAGTAAGAAAAAACTTCAAACTCAAAGGAGAAATCAAATTATTGAAGTATAGGATCATAACAGAAGCATTAAAGCTAGAAAGAGAGAGTGAACATGGACTTATTCAAGGATGAATCAAATCTAAGAGGGGTAGATTATCATGTCCCCATTTCCAATGATGTTTTTCCATAATAAAGATGTTGCCTCTTCATAACAAATGTTATTGTTATCATAACAAGACCTGAAAGGATAGTTGTAATTGAGACCAAAAAGGGTGCATTGTAATAACAGATGTGTCTCTTAAGGTAACCTTTGGGGGTTTGACCTAAGGCATTTATACCCAGGCTTAGAGGTCATGCCAACATGGAGTGGTGGAGTCAATACAGGCAAGTCACAAAAGTCAAATAAAGCAAGACAGGAAGAGGACTTGCCATCCCTTTTGGCTGATAATAGGCCTAACCATGATGGTAATTTAAATTACCTCTAAGGGGATAGATGCCAAAGGAAGAAAACCCCAAGGAACACTCACAGAGCATGATCTAGATACTTCATTCTCTATTAATAAAGCATTATTTTCTTTCTCTTTCTATACTTTCTCTATTATTTCTTGTACGCATAATTTCAAATGTTACATATATTTCACATTTGGTATATTTTCATATTATGCATAATGTCTAATATAACATATATTTGATGTTTTCCATGACATTTAGGAATGGGATGTCATATATGCTTTCATCTTCTCCTCCTTACTCTGAGCATCGTACATAGTCCATGTAGCATCACTAATGTGGACCAGTATAGGAACATCCCATTGATAGGGCATGGTAGGAAATAACTCCTTAACATTAACAAACTAGGCAATGAATTATTTGCATTTGATGTTGAATGCTCTGACAACATTCTACAACTTGTGGTAGTTATTCATTCTTTTGGCTAGGTTCTCAATCATTGATCATTGATTTGTGAATCGTGCTCTAAGAAATTAAATTTTAGCATTAGCTATTTCTAGCTTTTGCTTTGTGTTCTTATGGTGCTTAAACTTAGCCTTGTACTAAAGGTATGATCTAGCCACTTACTTTTCTAGTTTTGACCTTAGCCTTTAGGCATTCAGCATTGCCTATTTTGCATAACAGAGGTTGGATAACTTCATGTACTCCATCATCTCCTTAATTTGCAACTCCTTAAGGTGGATTCTTGCTTTGTTGTATGCACTCCGTCCATCAATGATGGGCTACCACACATAGCCTCCTTGTTGGAGTTACTAGAGGGCCTCATTCACCTTTGCCTTTGCTAGCTAGATCTCCTTTTCATTAATCTCTTTGAGAAGGCCAACCTAGTTCCTATACTAATTTTTCACTCTTTCAAAATTTAAAGCCTCATTTTTCTATATTACAATCTCAATGGCTGATTTTTGATACAAGGCACGAACTTCCTCCATTGAGAGATTACAATTTTTTGTAGCCAACCTTCTCAATTCCATATTCACCTTGGCAAGCTACTCTTGTTGTTGTTAAATGAATTCCATCATTTACTCTTTTTGGGTCTTGACATTTTGTAGGTGATAATTATCTTAGGTCAAAACTAGGTTTTCCTTGAGAATCTTTAGCAAGTCCATTTTGGTGTTATACATTGTAACCTTTGCTAAAGGATTGATTGAAGATTGCCAACTCCTTCGCATACTCAACCTCTTGAAGTTTGTGTTAAAGGTGTAGAAAAGCTTCATCTATTATGACAACCTGGTTGAGGATAGTGGGATCGACTAGATAGGCTTTCAAATTTGCAACCTCGGTAGCCAATCATCAATTTTTGGATGTGGCTACCTCAAGTTGGGCATTGGCAATGAGGAGCTTATCCCTAGCTTTCAATAGCATTGATTGGGTGGTAGTGATGCTATTCAAAAGATCAAAGATCTCCAAAAGTGCTTGCATGGATCACACTAGTTGATCCAGTAATTCTTCATGTTGGGATACTCTAAACCTTTCTCTTGTTGCTCCTACAAATAGCTGCACATCCTTGAGTGTAGTAACATCTAGCACAGAGGTCATAGGAGCATTTAGTACTTCATGAAGCATGCAAGAAACATTCAAAAGGTAGGTTCTCATGCTCTTATTCTTTTAAAAATCCAAAAAGTGCTATGAATCTCAAGACACTAGCCCCAAATTTGGATTGTGATCCAATATTTATAACCCTAGGATTTCCAAATCCAACCCTAAAATCAATTGTAGTTTACTAGAGTTCCTTTTAAAAAAAAAAAAAGCTAGATGTTCAAAAATACTAAGTCATGCAAGTGACATGAGACACTGATGCTAATGCTAATGTAGGATGTTGATGCTAATATAGGTGTGGAATGTTGATGTAATGAAACTAACACTAACATTTATATAGTACTAATTTTAGTGTACTTTCTCTAGAGCTAGAGACTTTAGCATCCTTCAAGTTGTCATTCCAAGATCTAGAGACTTCTTATAATGCTCAAATCAATGTCAAATTATCTCATGATTATGTTGATGGGATGCTAGGAACCTCATGGAGTCAAAGGATAGTGCCAATTACTAAAATTTGTAGTCTTTCCTAGTTCTAACATTGCCATATTAATGTTGATGTTGATGCACCTAGTGACACTTAGTCTAAAATTCAACTCTAACTTTTCCAACTACCATCAAACTTACTAAATTTTCCATTTAATGTCTTAGGAATGATGTCAACTAGTTGGTACAGAGTCCATAAGGTCAAAACTAAGACCAAAATGCTAGTTTCTAAATGGATGAAAATTTTTGTAGATGAAACAAACGTTGGTAACACTAATATTGTTAGCTAATCATCCTTAGAAAATTTTTCCTATTTCATGACTTAGAAATATCACTGAATATATCCAAAATTAATGCCCATTCTCCCTAGATTGATGTAGAATAGTTTTCTAAGGTCTAATAAATTTGAAATCAACACCAATAAGTGAGTTTATATATGATTATGTGAAGGTGACACCAAGGGGATGATGTTCACATTGCATTAATGTTACCATTGGAACACTAAGAATTTTTTTTCTTTTTGAAGTTAGTAGGATCACTAACACTAATGTTCATATGTTGGGCTATGACTTGTAATGATCTTGAGAGGTCTTAGGAAGCCAACATGTACCTTGTGATGTTTTTTTATGGAACTTTGGTGCTTCAATATGATGCAAAATGTTGAAATCCCACTCATTCTAGTAAGGGAGAATATTGAAAAAGTAGGTATAGTATATCATTAATAGGATCATCAACAAGAGTAATAAAAAAAGTCTTCATATGAATTACTCTACAACAAAATTCCAAATGTTTATCAAATGAAAACATTTTGATGTCATTACTCTATGAAGACATGCAAATAATTTATTAACAAGCTAAATCAAAGAGAATAAAATGCATATTCCTTGGTTATAACATTAAAAAAAGTGGATGTATATGCTATGACCCCATAGATATCAAATGGTACAACTCAACAGATGTAATCTTTCTCAAAGATAAATTTGGTATTACTAATTTCCACCAAAATAAGCAAACTATAGAAAACTAAATCAATCCAAAATAAAGCATAAAAAAGGACCATCCTCCTACAAATATGTTGGACACTAATTTTAAGAGAAGACTTACTAGATCAAATTCATTACAAACATATTATATTTAGCTCTTACTCAAGAACTATTAAATGTAACAAAAGTATTAAAGTCCAAAGTATGGAAATTTGTAATGGACAAAAAATATTAAGTAATAATTAAGAATAACACATGGGATCTTGTTAACAAACCAAAAGATTAAAAAATCATTCACTACAAATAGCTCTACAAAACCATATTCAATAGAAAAGCAAAAGTCATCTACCACAAAGTTAGACTTTTTTCTAAAGGTTTCAAACAAAAGAAATACATTGACTACAAAGAAATTTTTCTCTAGTGGCTAGATTTGAAACAATTAAGCTCATCCTATTCATTTTTTTTTATCATGATCTCAAACTACATCAAATGGATGTCAACTCGGCATTTCTAAATGGATAAATCAATGAAAGAATGTGCATACAACAACCTAAATGATGTCATAAAAGACATGAAAAACAAAGTTTGTAAACTAAAAAAATGCTATCTCTAGTTTGAAGTAAATTCCTATGGCATGGTTTCATAGAATTAATAATTTTATTTCAAATAAAAACTACTCCTCATGCATGTTTGATGAATCATTTGACTGGATATGTCAATGGGCATGCGTCAATGTAGCCCCATTGACATACCCTCATTGATGCATGGTTTGATGCATTGACATAGATGTGTCAATGTAATGTCATGTCATGCCTATATAAATGCATGTACCATTTTCATTTATGCCACATTATTTCATTAGTGTAGCTAAGCTCTTGCAGTTTTCATTTGTCAAAGATAGAATATTTTTTGAGTGCCTATAGTAGGACTTCAACGAATTGTACGAATCCTTATTTAAACATCATTGTACCTAGACATACTGAAGTGAAAACAATAATGATGATATTCTTGGAACTCCTATTGTGACTGAAAACCTAGATCACTAAAAAAAACCAAGGATCCTTGGTGCAACAATTTCCCAACCTTGAATCCCCAAGGCCTTCACAAGAGAAATGGGATTTGAGGCATCTTGGCTAGTCCAATAGATCAACTAGGAACTTATGAGATGCAAAACATGGAAATATAAATGAATCAAAAAATGCATAGAAAATAAATTTATTTTTGAACACAAAACTCAAAGCCTAAAACTTTATTAATATATAATAAAGAATAAGTTAGAGAAATGTGTACCAATAGTGCTTAAATGAGCAAAAAGGGGGTTCACTTATGTAAGATTTCAATGCCCATTAAAGTTGATGTGATCTGCTCCACAATTTGGGTGCTAAGCCACTCTTGATGCTATTGAACCATCCTTCATTACTACAACCTTGGCTTTGCCAATTGGGTCACTATTTTGGGTGAGAAAAGTGAAAAATTTGAATGTCAAATTACTCCACATTGGGGTTTGGAAGTCCCAGAAGAGTGGTGTTGACACCAAAAATCTGCAAATCTCAAGGCTATAATGCTTCCACACTTGGGTTCAAGACAATGTAAGCATGGGAACTTGTAAGAGTTCTTGAGTGCTTGAAAATGTCCCACATGTGAAATTGGCTAAACTTTGTTGAGAATTTACTTAACCTTGTAAGTGTTGAATCTTGTCAAAAATGTTGAACCTATAAATCGTGTTTGAGGTTAGCTTTTATAGGATCTTTGGGCCATAAATGGGGCTACAAATTGGCTATGATTTGGCTACAAATTGGTCGAGAAACTTCTGCAAATTGGCTGGCAATTAGGTGAGATGGGTGTCTAAATTTTTGGGTTTACTATACATAGTAAGTATTTCCACCATGGTCATTCCATTGACTATAAATAGTAACTGGGGCACACCTTCCATGCTAGATATAAATCTTCCACATTGAGCTCTCCACCATGCTTGTTGAAATGGTTAATCAACGTTGAAGTGCATGAATTCATGAATTTTTTACTTTTTGTGGCTTCCACACAAGGGGATTAAGTTTTCCATGTTGGGGAGAATCTGCCACGCTGGGTGAGGGGGATGGGGGTGTGTGGGGAACTATCTAGGCTGAGGGGGGAAAATTTTCTAGGTTAGGAAAAAAGTTTTCAAGCTGTGCATTTGGTCTCCATGTTGAAGGGAGACTCTTCCATGCTAGGGGTAGGTGAGATCTAGCCACCTGCATGTGTTTCTAGCATAGAAAAATGTATACCCCCCATAAAACCCATCAAATTATAATTTTTTTTTGGCATTCCAAAAGGCATTTGTGAATCCCAAACCCAAATATAGATACTAAATGACCTTTTTCACTTGGGGAATGAGTCTTTGACCACTTATGAGGCATTTTTTAGCCCCAAAAACTATAAAGCATGTGAAATTTCCCATTGTGGATTACAGTGTTTACATTTACAATAAAGTTTTGGCTTGGGTTTCATGGGGTGAAAGCTACATGATGAAGATTGATTATAACATGCAAATTTTTGTGGTGTTTTAATGGCCCCTCTTTGTTGGTGTTTGGAGGATTGACCTGAGAGGCACCGACAAAGAATACAAAACACCACTACATATTATAATGCTACAATGTATATAGGTCACATGAGAATCAGTTTAGGTCACTAGGGTTGCTAGTTTAAGAATGTGGTAGATCATGGCACTAGTTTAAGGCCTTGGAAAGCTATGTTGCTAGTTTAAGGTCATAGTGAACCATCGAAAGCAGGCTTGCTTGTTGTCAGTTGTCAGCTACATGTATTATGGATTTAGATAGGAATGATTAACTAGATTGGTCAGCTCATTTCCATCCATGTCAACTATTCTAAATGCTCCATTCTTATAGGCTCTAGTAACAAGGAAGGGCCCTTTCTAGTTTAGCTGAGAATTTGTTTGCATGCTCATAGATAGCTTTGAGGACTAGGTCCCCATCCTTGATCTTGTCCATGTTCAAGTCATGGTGATGTTGCTACTTCTACCTCTCTTAATAGTACTTGATGTGAGCAAGTGCTTGCATACACCACTCCTCCACTGAATCTAGGGTTATTGTCTACAACTCCTTACTCTACTCATTGTTGATGAAGTCGATCAAGGCTACTCAGAGTGATGGCACCTATAATTCAAGATGTAAAATAACTTTAGAACTATAAACAAGGCTATAATGGGTCATGCTAGTTGTTGTGTGATAGATTGTTTGATATGTCCATAGTGCATGGACAAGCCGCTCATGCCACTTTCACTTATTGTTGTTAAGCATCTTGTTAAGCAAGTTGATGATGGCCTTGTTACTTGCTTCTGCTTGTCCATTATCTTAAGGGAGTAAGATAATGAGAAAGAATGCTTAATTCCTAGGTTATGATAGAAATCCTTATTTTCTTGGCTACGTAATTAAGGACCATTATCTATAACTATGGCCATGGGTATGCCAAAATGAGCTACAATGTTATCTAGGAAAAACTTGCAAACTTGTTTAGATATGGTCTTCCCTAGGGGAATGGCCTCAACCCACTTGGTGAAGTATTTGGTTGTGGTGATGATGAAGCTATGTCCTACAAAAGACTTAGGTGTTATAGGTCCAACGATATCCAATCCCCATCATTCAAATGGCCATGTTATCTATGTTTTATGTAACTCAGTTGGTGATACATGTATCATGTTTCTATATCATTGGCATGTGTCACATCACTTAACCTTTTATAGGCAATCATTTTTCATATGGGGCCAATAGTAACCTAACCATCTAATCTTAGTAGCCATGGATCTAGGTCCTATGTGTCCTCCACAAACACATTTGTGAACCTACTCTAGGATTGTTATAGCTTCAATTTTACCTAAGCACTTTAGGAGTATGCCATCATAGGATCATCAACATAATGTGTTATCACCTATGATGACATACTACTTTAATCACTTGCATATGACATCCTTTTAAGCAATAGTTAGGCCTTGTGAGGATTCACCATGCATAAGGTAAAATTTGATATCATCATACCACTCCTTGGAAGTAGTATGAATGATAGCCACAAAGGTGTCCTCAATAGTTTACGTGATGGCAGTAGCACAATCCACAGTTAAGATGGGCATCTTGCTAAGAAAATCTGGCATCACACTAAGGGCTAATGTTGCAATTACATCAGCTATGGCATTTTCATTTCTAGGTATGTGTTGGATATCAACATCTATGAATTGTTGTAATAACTACTTCCCTATGTCATAGTAAGGTTGTAAGTGCTTAGCTTTGCATGCAAAGACTTCAGTTACTTGGTTAACCACAAGTTGTGAATTGAGTTTCATGGCTAGGCATCTAATTCCTAGGTTACAAGCTACCATCATTCCTTTGATCAAACCCTCATATTCTACTACGTTGTTGGTACATGGGAATCCAAAACAATAGGCAAAGGGTTGGATCTCACGAGATGGAAATGTCATGATGGCTACAGCACTAGCCCCATGGGTAGTTGAAGCTCCATCAAAGTTCACGACTACCTCATAATCCTTGGGCACTTGGCTAACTGTGTTAATGTGTTCATCAAGGAACTTAGGATCTATCGTTGCTTGGTCATCAATGTATGAAACTATGGATTGTACAACTATAGCTTGACCTTTTATGAAGGATTGAGAGATGTAATGGAGGTCGAAGCCCATGGTTGTGGCTTTCCATTGTGCTATACGACTACTTTTGTAGATGTTGGTTGTTATGGCTCTAAGTATGTTGTCCTTGCAAATTACAATAATTTGGCTTCTAAAGAGGTAGTGTTTCCATTTCTTTAAAGAGAAGACTAATGCTAGACAATACTTCTCTACTTCAGTGTATTAGGTCTCATGGGAAACTAACATGTGGCTAAGGTAGTATATAAGAATTTTTGCTCCATCATCACATTTCTAATAGAGTAGAGAGACAATGGATGTATCAAAGACATCAAGATAAATCTAAAATGATTTACTATCTTGTAGAGGATAGACTATCAGTAATTTTTTCAACTCTTACTTAAGGTTTTCACAAGCCTCTTAACATTGAGTTGTCCACTCATAGTAAAGTCCTTTCTTAACCAAGTGTTGCATGGGCTATAACTTATCCATAAGCTTAGCAATAAACCTATGAATAAACTATTGTCTACCTTGTAATCCTCAAAGTTATTTAAGGTTGGTAGGTGATGCTAATTTGGATATGGCCTTAACCTCATCAAGAACTACGTGTACCTCTACTTCAGAGACTACAAAGCCAAGCATCTTAATGGTCTTAACACCAAAGACACACTTCCTAGGATTGAGCCTAAGCTCATATTTGATGCATTTTTTAAGCACAATATCTAGGTCATTATCATGGTTAGCAGCTATCTTAGGGGGGGGCTGTCGGACCCCGAAAAGAAGTTTTATTGAAATTAAAGGAGCATCAATTACAACAACTTGAATAAGTCATAGGGTTAAGGGAAGGGGAAAACTGAGAGCATCGTGAATGACACTCGGGAAACATCTTTAAAAAATTAGAATTAGAGGAGGTACCCCAAGTTGGGGCACAACCAAATGTTCGCACAGACTAGCTTTTTACAAAATCGAATGACATAGAATTAGATGAAGCAAAGAGCTCTCAAGTAGGCATAGAGGGAATGCCAATGGTGAATCCACATAATAAAAGGGAAAACTTCCTTGCAGAGATTACTGATGCTAAGTGTAACTGAAACACATAGGTCTTTCCCATAGCTGCAGGAGATGAACCAATTGATGACTGTCCAGACTGAACTTGGATGCTTGAGATGTGAGTTGAAAATAGGTGAGGTGAAAGATCTGCAACATCTCCAACCTGGTAAGCAAACATTTGTTAGAATACACTGTCTTTTGAAATAGAACATTGCATCTTCGTTTCCAAATATAATATAAAATAATAGGCCTAATAACTTTCCATAGAAAATTAAGGTTAGTAGAAGTAATGTTCAAGAATCCGAATATGGCATCCTCTTGAGATAACTTGTAGGATGGAAAAGCTTTAGAAGTCCACTGCCACACATGTTGAGCAAAGGGACATTGCCAAAACACATGGACAAAGTCATCTTGTCCACCACATAGAGGGCAAGTGGGATTAGGAATCCCAAGATATTCTAGACGTTTTCCGATAGGAAGACCATGGTGGAGAAGACACCAAAGGAACTGCTTAATTTTGGGGAGGGTCGGAAGTTTCCAAATAAGTTGGAAGAGAGGGATCCAAAATGTTTCTGACTCTTGTTTGTGCCAATATTTATTGCAACGCTGAATGACTGCAGATGGGTCGTGCATGAGATGAAAGGGAACAGATGGTCGATAGGGCAAGAGTTTAACCCCATTAAGCCATTGAAGGCCATGAAAAAGGCTTTGCACTGTAACATCCAGGTGCCAGTGACCATGGAGGAAAGAGTAAATCTGAACAAGACAATGTTTCATTGCAGCCGACTCCCCATACAAAGTGTTAAACTCGACCCCTGAAATCCAACGACTAGCCAGCCTAAGACAATTCAAGGAAATGGCACCTTTTCAATACCATGTGGTAGCCACCTTAGCATTTGTGATAGCAAGGGGAGCAGGTGACAGAGGTAACCACCACGGACACACTTTAGAGAGGATAGTAGGGTTGATTTTAATGTTAGCAGCTATCTTAGACTCACAGCTATGTCATCTATGTAATCATTAAGCAAACCTAACATATAATCATTGAAGATATTGGTCATAGCTCTCTAGTATGTCACTTTGGTGTTCCTAAGGCCAAAGGACATCATCCTATAACAAAACGTACCAGATGGGATCATAAAGTTCATGCTAAGTTGGTGCTCTGGGTTGATCCTAATTTGGTTATATCCTAAGAACCCATCCATAAAGGACAACAAGGCATGTCCAACTGTAGTATCAACATGTTGATTAATACTAGGCAAAGGAAAGTCATCCTTGATAGTTGTGTTATTTAGGTCTCAAAAATCAATGCAGATATGGATACTCCCATTTTTCTTAGGGACCACCACTATGTTGGATACCTATTATACATAATCAAAAACACTAATGAAACCTGCATGGTATAGCTTAGAGATTTCACCGTGAACTACCAAGGCCAAATCAAGTCTAATTTTGCATACATTTTCTTAACTGGTCTAATACTAGGGCCCAGTATGACATTGTGCTAGATTATACATGGGCTAAGGCCTAGCATATCTTCATATGACCAAGAAAATGCATTAATATTATTTTGTAAGGATTTAGTGATGTCTTGGCCACATTGAGAATCTAGTGAGAAACTTAATTTAAGGGTTTTCTCCTCACCACTGTGTTGTAATAGGAACCACAATTAGAGAGTCTTCAGTTATGTCTTCTACTTCTAAGTCAAGGGTTTTGAATAGGCTTTTAGGTCATTCTAGAGTTTTTTCTATTGGGGCTATGTGGTATACAAGATTCTTAGGCTCAAGGTCTAGGTAATCAAGGTCAATACATTGTTTAATATCACCATGAGATCTATGTAGACATAAAGTAAAATTGAATTTATCCTAGGTACTCATACTTTGATCCTGCATATCAACCAAAATCATATTAAGTGGCACTTGGGTAAAAGTGAATAAATAATGTTAAAATGTCATAAAGCACATGTAAATCTAATGCAATCAAGGCCATCCAAGGTCATTAGTGAGATAAGGTCAATTTAGTAGAGTGTAATAAAGGTAAAAAAACATCGCATAAAGGTTTTGAAAGGGGAAGTATAAAACTACAAATGGTCAATAAAGGTCACAATTTTGCCAATTTAAGGCCTTAGCAGGCCATGATCCTAGTTTATAGTCTTGGTGGACTATGATACCAGTTTAAGGACTTAACAGGACATACTCATATGGTGTCAAATGGTGGTTAGGAAAGGTCAAATCCCACTATTTGATACCATTTAAAGATCAAACAAAGGAAAATAGAGCTATGATAAGACATATAAGATTGTATAAAGTCTATAGAAGGTCAACAAGGCCAACAAGGCAACATAAGTCTAAAAACAAGCCAAAACATTACATAATAGGGCAAAAATCAAGTGAAATAGGTTATATATGATAAAATTTGGCTAATATAGGTAAAAAATGATTAGGTTTTGTTAGTTTTAGGGCTTAGCAACCGATGTTTTGAGGCTACAAGGCTATTAGGTGAGTTTAGACATTAATCAAGGCTATTTGTACCCAAAAATTAAGTGTTTTGAGGCTTCCATGCTAAGCTTAGCATGGAAATAGAGACCCTTACTGTGGTAACCAAGGAAAATAGGTTTTGGAGTGCTTAGAGATCCAAGATTAAGGTTCCATGACCTTCCCAAGGTATTGCAGGGCCGAATCCATCAAAATTGAGCACTTTGAAGGTCTATAAAGGCCAAAAAGTAGGTCTTGAAGCCTTCCACCCTTGTTTCCATGTTGACCATCATGGAACAAGGGAGTTTAGCATGGAGAACCAAAATCAAACATGGTCAAATAGGTAGCTAGAGTCTAGATCTAGAACTTATGCATCTTCCAGCTTCATCCTAAGGGAATTTGAGGTAATTTTGAGTTTCAAGATATGTTAAAATGCCTTCCTCTCCCTTTTCCATGCTAGGCATAGTATCCTTAGTGTAGAAAAATATGGGAACACTTATTTTATGAATTTAGGATAATTTGGGAGCACTTTGACAAGGTTTCTAGGCCCCTAAGGCTATAGACTTTGATTCTACAAATTTTTGGCTAATTTTAGGCATGTTTTAAGGTTTTTAAAGGGTAATTAAGGTCTTCCCTCCTCCCTATTTCCATGGAAAATGGATTTTTGAGGTTGGAATGAAGTCAAACAAGTAACATCTTGACGCTATCAGGTCCTAGGCTTCTTTGGTGTAAATCTTTGGCTTCTATGAGTGTCATCTTGCCTCCAAAAGTGGAATAGTAGCTTTCCCCAATTTTTTCCATGTTGGGGAATTTACTCTAGCATAGAAGAAGCAAGAATCCTAGATCTAGGCCAATTTAGATAACAATCAACCATCCTTGTTACCTACTGGAGCTATAAGGGTAAGGGCTATGGATCCATGTCAAAATTTCGTAGTTTTGAGAATCCCTAAGTGGTTTTTTGTATTTTCCATCTTTTTCATGCTAGGGATGGATAGCTCAATGTGGAAAAAAAGTGGGAACCATTTTTGGCCATCTAAGATTAGTTTTGTGAAGTTTAAGAGCTCCAATGACTACTACTAGGATTCTAGAGTGCATGAAAGGTTATTTGATGTCATTGTGAGATGTTTAGGAGCCTCAAACAAGTCTCCCCTTGAGTTTCCACCCTAGGGATACTATCCTCAGTTTGGAAAAAGGTATCCCTAGCATGGAAGAATCATGAAACTTGGATCTAGGCAAATTTTAACCTTAATTGACTATGCATGTTAGCCTCTAGGGCTACTAGGTCAAAGAATAGGGTTTGGTGCCAAATTTTGGTTATTTTGAGTATTTCTAAGAAATTTCTTGCCCTTCCCCACTTTTTTACACACTAGAAATAGCATCCTTAGTGTGTAAAACTAGGGGGAATCACTTTTTTTAACCTTCTGGCATCAGCTTCTTGAAGTTTGAAAGCTCCAAATGATGCCTACAAGGTCCTAGAGTGAATGCAAGCTTAGTTAATGTCATTATAAGGTAGTTATGGATTCCAAATGAGTCTCCCCATTAATTTTCACATTGAATATCATGAAGAGGGATATTCCCAATATGGGGACACTAAAAAAACTAAGATCTAGCCCAATTTTGACTTCAACTAACCATGCATGTCATCCTCTAGGATTGATGAGGTTGAAGACTAGGGTCTAGAGTAAAAATTGATTATTTTATAGATTTTCCAAGTGGTTTTGAGTGTTTCCTTCTCTTTTAAAATTGGGTATAGGATGCCTAGCATGGATGAATGGGGAGAAATAGTTTTTTACCTTTTTTTATTGTTCTTTATCATGCATGTACGTCCATGACGTTTCTAATGAGGATGGTCAATGCCTGGTGTCAAAATTTTGATGTTTTGAAGGTTGATGAGTGGTTTTTAGACTTCCCCATATTTTTCCACATTAGGGATTCTATTCTCATTGTGTAAAATTGGGGGAAAATCTTTTTGATCATTTTTTATCACTTTCGGTCATGCATGTAAGCTTCCAAGGTTGTTAGTGTTAACTGCTACTACTCGATGTCAAAATTTGGTTATTTTGAGGGTCATTAGGAAATTTTTGGGCTTCCCAAAATTTTTCCATGCTAGAGATTGTGTGCTTAGTGTGGAAAATTTGATGGAAAGTCTTTTGGTCATTTTTTGTCACTTTCAATCATGCATGTAAGATTCCAAGATTGATGGTGCTGACTGTTGCTACTTGATGTTAAAATTTGGTTGTTTCAAGGGTTACTAGGCATTTTTTAGGCTTCCCCCCTTTTTCCATGCTAGGGTTTCCATACTCAACATGGAAAATTTTTGGGAAATGCATTTTTAGATTTTTATGTTCAATTTGGCTATGCATGAGTGTCCATTTGCTAGTGTTGGCCATCAGTGTCTAAGATCAAGATATTATTGTTTTGAAGGTTGTGAGGGGGTTTTTAGGCTTCCACCATTTTTTCCACATTGTGGGTGGAAGGCTCAACATGGAAGAGGTCCTCCTTAGTGAAGAAAGTCAGATCTAAGCCAAATCGATAACCAATGGACCATGCATGTCAACCTCTTGGGTTGTTGATGTCAACAGTCAATGTTGGGTGTTTGGAGGCTTTTAACTACCTCATGTAATCTCCCCCATTTTTTCCATGTTGGGCATGGTGGCCTCATCATGGATGAGATGGGGATGATATTTTTGTGCCATTTTTCACCATTTTGGAGCTTTTGGAACCTCCAGAGGGTTCCTTTAGGGTCTAGGGATCATCAAGCATCAAGAAATGGTCATTAGGTCATCAATTTAGGTCATTTTTTTGCTTCCTCCCATCTATCCATGCTAAGGGTTAGAGGTTTAGCATGGAAGAAGCCTCCCCCTACATGGAAAACACAAAATCCTAGATTTTGACTAGTTTTGACTAGATCTGCTAGGGTTCTAAGGCTACTAGAGAGTCATGGAGGGGTTCTAGGTCATGTAGGGTCCACTTTGGGATCAAACATATGTTAGATGTGTGTTGGGAGGCAAGAGTGAGTGTTACTTACCTTCTTCCACACTGGGTACTGCTGCCGTACCATAGAAATCCATGGTGCTTAGCCTTTCTTATGTCTTGTCCACTTTTGGAAACTTGGGATTGAAAAAGGTAGGTTTGGGCTACCAAAAATAGAAAAATATTTGTAATTCTAATGAATTTGTAAAGTAATAATCATGTTTCCACACTTGGCATGGTATTCCCAATGTGGATGCATGGGGTTAAGGTTGCCATAATGTTTTAGGTGTCAAAATTGTTACAAATCTCAACGTTGATGTAAGTTTTGTTAGGAATGAAGGTGTAGGGTGGGGCTCATAATCCAAAAATTTAAAATTTTGAAAAGTGAAGTTGTTTCCCACCCAAAACAAACGTGAACTAGGCTTTCCCCCCTTATTGGTAACTAGGGTTTCAAGGTGTGTGCTTAGGTTTTAGATGGGTTTTATATGTCAAGTTTTACAAGTTTTGATCACAATTGTCATTCTACAGCAACTGCACATTGGAGGAGAGCTCTGGTAGAGGTTCTTATGGTAACAAAAACCAATTCTCAACATGGAAGCCTTTCATCTTCCTCATAGCCAATGTTGATCTCTCATCCTCTCTAGATTTTAACTATTCCCAATGTTGAGCCTGCCATGGCACCAAAGCAACAAGAGAGAAAGAGCCAAAATCTTGCAATTTAGAAGATGGATGAACATGCTTGGGAGTTAGGAGAAGTTCCCAAGCCCATCTATTGCTCCAAGGTCAGCAATTCTACTTATTTTTACCTTTGTTTGTTATGGTTTTTCTAGTTTTTTTATGTGTTAAGGCCATTTTTTCAAATCTACTTTGGTGGAGAGATTAAGATAGAATTCTAACAAAATCCCACATCCTATTTTGGCTATTTCAACATGGATCCATATTCGTTTCATTATTTTAGCTTTTGTAGATTTGATTTTGAAAATAGGGCTTGCTATTTCATGCTTTCTTCCCAAAATTTTGGGGTGTGGCCATTTTTTTAGATCTAGGCCTTAGGATTTGTTAAAATTAAATTTTAACTAAATCCTACCCCATTATTTTGATGTGAATTTTTATGGGTTTCAATGGTTTTGGCCATTTCAACTATTTCCATGGCTATATGATATCTAGATTTTGAGATTTTTGAAGTTTTGATATGAAAAAGCAAATAATGTTTTGTATTTTTTTCATGGTAGAATGGCTATACACTTGTAAAATTGAAGGTTATGGATTTATATCCCTTTATTTAAGCTTTCTAATGGCTATTGTCTCATTTAATTTGACCTTGAAACAAAGAAGTTATGGTTGTTTTCCTAACGTTGCGCAAATAGGTTGTTTGTGTTGCTTTTACAATTTTATGTGACTTTGCAAATTTTTTCTAAGGAAACGACAAAGGTTTTGGCTATTTTCTAGTCATGGCTACATAGGCATTGGCTTCAAATTTTCAACAAATGTGGAACCACTCTAATTAGAATTAAAATGAATTTTATACTTATTTTTTACTTAAGCATGTGTAATAAGGATGTTTGTGCTATTTTCGGGTTACTATCCAAATTGACAAATTTTCCTTCATAAATGGAAAAGGTTTTGAATTTTTTCTAAGCATAGTTGCATAGGACTTAACTTGAGCTTTAAAACGGTGGTTGAACCACTCTTTTTTAAGCTTAAACAAATTTTTTATGAATTTGTTTCTATGGCTATGTGAATCAAGGTAAAGCTCACGGTTGTAGTACATTACCCATTTGAAAATAGAAGTGGTTGATATGCAAAGCTTTTTCTATTTTAAATAATATTTTACTATGGCTACATGGATTTTTGTAAGTGTATTATGCATAGCTTGGATGATTTTTCCAAATTTATGCATGCTTTGCATAATTTAGATGTTTTTTCCTAAGATTTGTGCATAGTTTAGATGTTTTTTTCCAAATTTACGCATGCTTTGCATAATTTAGATGTTTTTTCCTAAGCTTTTGCTTGCTTTTCTTTTTAAATCTATGCATATTGTAGATGCTATTTTCCAAATTTATGCATAACTTGCATGTTTTTTCCAAGTTCATGCATAACTTAGATGCTTTTTCTACATTTATGCATAATTTAGGCTAAGACTTAGTTTTATCTATAATGTTTTGGCTATAAAGGCTATAAAATATGGTAACAATGCTTTTATATAATGTCTTAAGCTAATTTAGATAAACATCTATGAGCTTTTTACAAAGGCTAATTCCACCTCTGACTTAAGAAGTTTTTCCTAAATTTGTTAACAAATTCCAATTGGTCATGATGCAATGTTATGCAAGGTTGTAATAATGTTTTCTTATGTAATTACTTAGACTGATTCAGAAAAACATTTTAGAGCTTTTTATAGAGGCTAATTTCACCTCCAACTAGATGTTTTGTCTAAATTTTCTAAGTAATTTCAATCGGTCATAGTGTTTTTGTGCTTTGCTTCATGCAGGGTCTTTTTGAGGCTTGTCCTCATCATACTGGAGTTGGTTGGTATCTTATGCTACATTGGTCATCCCAAGACTAACACACTATCACATGACAGGCCTAGGGTAAGGGACTTCCTTGCCTACCTTTTTAGGAACTTCAATGTGATGCTATGGTCACACTTTTCCATGGATCTAGCCAGGGTCATTATGGAGACCTTGTTGCCTCAGGCATTTGGCCTAATTACCAGGTACATTACTGACAAGCTACTTCCTAAGACTATAGGAGGACTAGTAGATGTACAGATATCTGGAAAATGCTAGAGTATAGTCAATATAATACTAATAATACTTTAATTGCGGTGCATAGAGCCCACACATTATTCTAGACCCCGCCTAGCAGTATGTATTGTCTACAGTGGTAAATATGGTTATTGTAATGCCTTTATGCTTTTGGCTTGATTACTTGCCCTAACTTTATTGATTTTACAACTTCTTGATTATACAAGGTAGATGATCGAGGCTTGATTGTCAATGATCAAATCCTTGAAGTGGCTCAAAGTGCTTTGGATGAATTCACCAAGAGTCCTCAAATCAGAACTATTGTGTATCAATAGTTAAGAGGGGACTTTGATGAATACATCACTAGGTTTAACAATGTATAGAAAAAGTATAAGAATTATAGGATGATGTACAAATTATGGATAGATGCCAATAGCATAGATCAGACCCTTGTAGCTGGGACCTCCACAGTACAACAAAAAAGGAAAGGTAAATGTAAAGGCTATAACTTCTAGTGTCTGTATGGCTATAACTTTGAGTGTTCTATTGCTTTGCTTAATCTTTGAAATTGCTCATATTGATGCTAAAGTTTGGTTATTACTTTGCAAGACCTTCCACCTCTAGTTATGTCACTATACCACTTTCAAGTTCATGTCATGAGGATACCCTCATCCTGAAGTTTGATGAAGTGAATTAAGCATAGGAGTAGCTAAAGGGATAGGCACCTAGATATGTTCAAGCAAACATCTAGCGTGTAGGTTTGTCAATGTATTCATGGCACCTATCCCTTCCATTCCTACTATGGATATGTTGCATGTCATCAACTCCTTTGATGAGAAGCTTGGTTGGTTTAGCACCATCATTTGAGGTGTGAAGGTGAACATGGACATAGGTGTTGGCCTCTTTCACATCTTATTTGATGTCCCTGCTAATGGGACAAAGGTTCCTACCAAGATAGTAAGGGAATAGAGCCATCATGAGGAAGTTCTAGAGTGGCTCGGTGTCAACATGGCCCACTCTAAAATTTCGATGGATAGCTTCACAAACCTTGATGTAAAGAAATCATATCCTTTGTTTAGGTCTTATGCATTTTCCAAACTACTAGCACAAAAGAAGGTAATTGGCGTAGCATAGGGGTGGACCTTCAAGAAGGTCCTAATGGAGGGCATCAAATTTGATTGGGCAACTGCTTTGGCTCCTGGGATTTGAGAGAAGATCCTTAGACTTTGTGTTGACACCTATACAATATTCCATATGCACTTTGAATTTTTTGTAGGCTATTTGAAGAGGTTTGTGAAGTTTTCGATGGTGTATAGGAATGGGCAATGGATTTTCTAAGACCCAAGCCAACATTCTAGGCCTTGGATAAAGAAAATTTATCTAACAATGTAGGCCCAAAACCCACCAAAGGGAGTGGATGATATGTTATCCATCATAACTAAGAATCTTGATGTTAGGCTATATGAGTCTCTTAATAGTACTAATGATGATGAGCCACTCTCATTTCTTGCTAGTGTCTAGGATGCCAAACGATGGTGCATGGAGGCCAAAGGGGTAGCTAGGGAGAAACTCAAGAGGCCTATGGAGGAGGTACCCCTAGCATCAAATTAGCCTACCCTGAATAAGCTTAGGTTTAAGTTTAAGCCATCGTAGTAGGTAGTTTCAAGTATGTTTTGTTTAAATTTGACTATTTCATGTTTTAAAATTTTATGCCTACTTTATGGTTTTATGTGTTAACTAGTTTTTTAGATGATATGGTTGTAGATAACCATCAAGTTATAGTAGCCCAAGTTGCTATGGAGGTAGAACAAAGGCATGCAGAAGAGATGCTCCTAAAGTAACTTATGGTTGAAGAATTTTCCAATGTAGGAGTAGATGATTTAGATTTCTTATTTGGTGAGGTGGTACCAAGTGCCTCTCCCATCATCATCCCAAAGGATGAAGATGAGAAGAAGCTAGGTATGCCTATGCCTTAATATTTTTGTTATATCCCATTGGATATCTTTGGTTTTCATCCTAACCTTTCAATGATCATTATTCTTACAGTAGTTCCTAAGCTACCAGCATAAGCTCCTATCCCTAAGTTTTGTGTAAAACCATGGGTAGAGACTCAAATAAAGTGGAGTTCCTATGTGGGATGGCTAAGGACATCATCAATCAATTACATCAGGTTGCACCTGAGATAGGTAAGGATTTTGTCTTATGTGCTTTGGTTGTGGGCTTTGCTTGCATTATGGCTATCTTAGGTTGTATTTTATGGTTGCATTTTATGTTTATGTAGTACCATCCATGGAGTGGGATCCTATTAGAGACATGGAAATAGACTCATTACCTAAAATCCCCTTTGATGTATCTAGCGTATCCATGAAGTTGTATGAGATTACTACTAATTTAGTGATGTTGTGCGCAAAAACTTCATAGGAGCTAGAGAGGTCTAACAAATCCCTATGGGAGGAATTTGTGGCCTTAAGGGAAAAGGCTCAAAGGAAGAAGGATATGATTAGAGATCTCCAAGATTGTAAGGCCTTTGTGAAAGTCCAAGTGGCTAACTTACGAGAATTATGAACTAACGAGATCACGTGGGCCTGCTATTAGCATGTTGTTCAAGACAAAGTAGCAGTCCTATGGGAGATGGTGGAATAATGTATGTAGATGGACCTCATCTCCTAAAAGGTTGAGGACTAGAAGGATCACTACACTTGGGTCCTAGAGTTGGGCAAAACACAAAAAGCCCACAAGTGTTAGTATAAGGCCGATCATGGGGCCTACCTAAAGGTGCTTAAGAAGGAGTTAGTTGAACAACACAAGAGAGAGCTATCCATTCAGGGGATCTAGGTAGAAAGTGCTTACTAACTTTTTGAAAGTATGTTCAAGATGGAGCAATCCCTTACTCTTTAGCTTACCACTGTTGCAGGTGAAACCTCTACAACTGCTACTACTCATGAGCCTCCTACTTGGAATCCTATAGATAGGTCCAACATTCTTTTTGCTATTGATCTTAGGTATGTTGACTAGGTTAACATGATAGAGGACCAAATCCTCCATAATTTGGAGGAAGGCCTTCCCAATCTACCCCCAAAAGTAATGGAGCTGAAATCTCTATAGGTTTGATATATTTTATGTTTTAGTCTTTATTTTAAGTCATGGTTTTGGCAATGGGTTACTAACTAGCTATATGTTGTTACATTTTAGGCCTCAACAGACTTTGGTGGCCCTAGCAATGAGGGTGGGAATGATCCACCACTTCCTCCTTTGGATGCCACTTAGCATCCTCCTTCAGCATATCTTGTTGGCTATTTGTTTTTGTTTTCATGTTGATGGCTAAGGTTAGCCAAGACTATGTTATGGATGGTTGTTACTTTTTGACATTCTTTCTACACATTATGGTCATGGCTATCTATGTTATGGACATTTTAAATTTAAATTTAAATAATTTGTTTTATTTTTGGCTATATGCATCTATAGTAGTAAATGTTGTAAACATGGCTACATTGATGTTTTGGTTATAACATCAAATTGATGCGATAATAGGCTAAACAAAAGGACATATAATAATAAAAGGGATGTTTGGTAGTTTTAGGCCATTTCAAGCACAAGTTATATAGTTTTTCTAGTTTTAGGCCATGGCAAGTTACATCACCAATTTAGAGTCTTAGCGAACTATAGCACTAGTTTAATGTCTTAGCGACAAAGTGGCAGTTTAACATCTTAGTGGACAAGGTATGAAAAAGACACTTTTTTTATGTTTAAAGATAAGTAAAAATAAAGAAAGGTTGTAGAAAATAGGTAAAAATGCAAATGAATTTAGGCTACATTTAAAGAGTAAAACAACAATTACATAAAAATATATAATAAAGCATAAATGAAAACTAAGGCTATATGGCTATTGGTGCACTTAGTCATAGGGGCATGGAAAGGTTAAGGTGAACTTCACTTGTGTAGATTCTTCCTAATCTTTGCAAGGTTAGGAAGTGAGTAAGGCCTACTCTGCACAAGCTTGTATTTACCATCCCCTTCACTTACTAAGTCAAAAGGGAGTTCATCCCATAATGTATCCCATTGCCTATTGTTGTCATCATTGGTTGTCTTGGGCTTTTACTCTTCATGGCTTGGAGCTTCTTCTTGAAGCTCCACTTTGGACCTCTATTCTATGTCTACATTGTTGATAACCGAGGAAGCTATGTTGTTAAGATGAATGATGATTTCACCTCCCTCATAAGGAAGGTAAATTTCTTGATGGATGGATGAGGACACAGCTCATAATTGAGCCAACCAAGATCTTCCCAAGATTAGGTTGAATCCTAGTATCTCTTCCACCACCAAGAACTTGGCGATTGTAGGGAATTATTCTCCAACTACAAAATCCAAGGAGATAGACCCCTTGATGGAAACTCTTAATCCATTGAAGGACTTTAGAGCTACAGTGGTTGTAGGTTGTACTTTCTTAATTAAGCCCAATCGGTCAACAATGGTGCATGGGATGACATTGGTTGTAGCTCCATTAACAACATGAATTTGATATATTTTAAATTATCCTATGCATATGATTATGAATAAAGGGGTTGTATTCACTTCACCATTCTAGGGATTAACCATAATTTCACTATTGTGAAATTTTAAGGGTGTTCACTTCTTCTTTCTTAGTGAGGGAGGAATCATTACTACATGAATGAATTCCTCATTAGTAGGAACATCCTCACTAATGGGTATAGAGTTCAACATTCTAACTAGCACCTCACAATGTATGTAGGAAGTTATGATCAAGTCATACAAGCTTAGGGTTGTGTTTTTTTGCTTAAGGGATTACCTAACTTGATCCATTGCATTGAGGAATTTTTTGTCATTAGTTGTGGGCTATTGTGGCTTTTTTTGGTTGTTTTGGTTATAAGCTTTGATGTCCTCCTATGGCTTCCTATTTGCAGAGGTTGGGGCAGAGGAGGTCATGGATATAGCTGAAATGGGAGTGGGCTTTAGTGGATTCACTTCTTTTCATACTCCATATGTTTGTCTTCCTTTTTATCAAGCTTTTTCTTATGCTTCTTCCTTTGGTTAGCTATAGATTTTTTGCTATCAACTACTAGTTGTAACAAAGAGGTAGTAGCATTGGCCACCACAGGAGGTCATTGTATAGTTGTTTAGGCTACAACTATTTGGATTGTCTTGGGTTGAGAGACCTTGATGACAAAATGTTCCCTCAAAGGCATTTGTGATGGTACTCTTACAATGAAGGGAGATCTTGATCTATGGGAAGCCAAAGAAGCTCTTTCATTGTAGAGGGGTAATTGAATCATGAATTTTTCTCTTATAGGTCTCCGATTGTCATTAATGTTGAATGCTAAAATAACATAGGAACTATCATTAGCATTCAATGGGAATTTGTAGACTTACATCAACTAGTTTTATAGCTGAACTAGGTTAGAAGCATCTAAGACCAATTCCCCCCCATTGATCATCCTTTGTAGGTCATCCTTTAGAGTAAGAAAGAATTCTATATCATGATCAAGTAGTTAATTATAATGGCAAAAGTGGTCTAGCTTGAAGTATCTAGGCAAATGGAGATCATCCTTCATTGTTTGAGTGGGATCTTTGGCTATTTCACATAGTCACTTGTGTTTCTTTTGAGCAGCTTCAATCATTTTTTTGTGTTGAATGCACCCACTTCTTAATAGTTGGTTTAGCAACTCATATGATTTTAATGGTAATGTAGTATATTTAGACTTATCCTTTCTTTTGGAGTTAGGTCTATTTGTTGTCAATGCAATGGTGCCAGAAGTTGACAGTTGGTTATTATGGTCATTGGTGGGGGCCTTGGGTGGGTTGACCTTTGGACCTTTGTTTGTGGTCTTGGTTTCCTTGGTTACAGTTGATATGGTAGTGTTTTTTTGTTTTCTCTTTTCCTCATCTCTTCAAGTATGTTGGTTTTTACATAATATATAGGCTAGATCATGGTTAGCCTCCACAACATCCTCTATGTTTTTATTTTGTGAGAAAGCTTGGCTAAGAGACCGTGGATCAAGGTAGTAGAGTTTAGAATTGATGAAGTCATTAACTTCTCCTTTGAATATGGCTAACAAGTGGGCTCTAGTATTTCATTCAACAATCCATTCCACTACTAACTGAATTTCTATATGGGTTCTAAGGGCCTTTCTTGACCTTCATGAGTTGATCAAGCATTGTGTCAGGCTTCAAGGTATACTTGAAGCAATTGACAAACTAGGCTACTAAGTCCTCCAAAGAGGATATGGATCCTCTGGGTAATGCATGATACCAATCAAGTGCTTTTCCACTTAAAGATAGGAAAATCCTCATGATGGTATGAGGCCATGGCTACAAGAGTAAATATTCAAATCAAAAAGTAATAAGGTGAGCATTAGGATTACCTTCTCTAGTATATTTGCTAAATTTGGAAATGGGGACACTAGGAGGGAGTGTCAAAGGTGGGACTACAAGACTTATGGAATCATCCTAATAGAAGTCCGTAATATTGAAAATTTGTGTGGTAGAGACTTTAAGCCTCTTCAAGTCCTTCATTATATCTTAGATCATTTGGAAGACTTTATCCAAGCCTTGTGGTGGCCCCATAGGCTGTAGCAATTGTACATAAGGTTGTGGCATTTCTTCTGAGGCTTGTGGCCCCATTATAGGTTGCATGATAGAAGGAAGAGGTTGCATTATGGTTGTGGCTTGTTGGCCGATTAGAGAAAAATATGTTTGTGCTAATACTTGAGGCACAAATGGGACAAATGGGGTGTGTGACTCTTGTGTTGCTTGGGCTCCCATGGTGGATCCCACATGAGTAGTTAATGGATTTGTCATGGTAAAAGCCATCGTTGATGATTTTATGTATTGAGACTATGTTGTAAATGGCATTGATGTGCTATAGTTTGTTGTTTGTGGCATTGTCCAAGTGTGATGTGTGGATATAACTAGTGTGGGATCTACCATAGTAGGGTAAGAAGGAATGGAAGATGGTGGCACCATGTCCATGGAGAAAAAAAAGGTATTAGAGGAAGGTGTTGTGACCTTGGTGGATGTTTGTTGGAATAGTCCTCCCAGGATGTTTTTAGGCTTACATTCTACCTTAAATTCATCCTCCTCTTCCTATTGTTCCTTAAATCTAGGTTTTCCATCTTCCTCTTCCATAGTAATCAATCGGGCTATGATGCTAGAATAGATTTCATTAATAGGAATTTTGTCATACGAGGAAGGAATGTACTCTTTTCTACCCTTGTGTATGAGCTCAAACTCCCTTTTAGCCTTGGCTTCAATTCATGGAATTAGCATGCTTGCTTGTATTTTAGCATAAACAAAGTTATAACGATCTTCATTTATGACTACAAAATTAGGACTCTCCCCTCTAACCCTCAAAGATTTCTTACACTTAATGATGGTAGGGTCTTTGGGATCATACACCATCATGGTTTGTTGGCTATGATCTTTGCCAATGAGGGTGAAGGGAAATTTGGTGGATTTTTGGAAAGACATGGCTATAGTGCTGAGAATTGCTTAAAAATAAGCTATAAATGGTAAAATAAAAGCAAATTCCAGTTAATGGAATTCAAAAACTTTTAAAGGAAATGAAAATGGCAAAAAAATGATGTACTTACTATAATTAGTTAAGTGGGGAATAAAGGGGGATTATCCGTTTACCAAAAATGAAATGTTGAAAACGTTAGTTTTAAACCTCACCCAAGTTGGCCTTCCAATTGCCTCTACATTGGGTATGGTAGGAGGGGAAAGAAAGGGGGGTCAGATAGTGGAAATCCACACCTTCTTATTTCAACGTTGGAAATAGGGGGAAAGTTTGAAGACCAAAATGGAAACTTGGCAGTTTCCAAATATGGTTTTGGCAGGTTGCCAACTTTTAGCACAAAGGTGGGAAAAGCAAGCTTGATTGGTATGAAAACCAACATTAGTTTGGTGGTAAAACAAATGAAGCAAAAAAAATTAAATTGTTATTAAGGCTTCCATGCTAGCTTTCCTCTAGAAATTCACAATAGATGTTGTGAAATTTCATCACCCAAACCACCTGCACCTTCCACACTGAGGTTTTTACTATAGGGAGTATAGGTAGCATTGGATTCCCTGGAAGTTTTGGATTTAAAAAACTAGAAAATGGCTTTCAACTTGCAATAAAAGAAAATTTGGTCATTAAATTGGTTTCAAACCTCATCAACGCTAGCCTCCCAATTACTTCCATGCTAGGTACAGCAAAGGGAAGAAGAAGGAGGGTGAGATTATGGAAATCTCACACCTCCTACCTCAACGTTGATGAGAGAAAGGCTAAAAACCAAAGTGGAAAGTTGGTGTTTTTCCACTAAAACTAGTTTTAGATAGCTTCCAAATTTCTCAACTTGGAAAAGTGAGAGAAAAGCCAACCCATAGAAGAGTTGAACCATCCACTTTTAGGAACTAGAGAATAAAATATTAGCAGTAGAAAAAATAATAGGGAGAAAGAGATATTAATGTTGCCTTTGGGCTGTAAAATTCATAGCAAGTGCTATGAAAAGCCAAAACCCAACTTGCAACTTCCACGCTATAGTTTTTGTCATTGGGGGGAAAGATTTAAGGTAGATTTTTCAAAGATTTTGGCTACAAAAATCAAGGAAATGCTTGCAAGTAATGAAAAGAATAGATCTTGTTACAGAATTTAGGTGAAGACCCTCCTTCTAGCACCAAGAAAAATTATTTCAACTGAAAACCTTGCTCGCTAGAAAAAAAAACCAAGGATCCTTAGTGCAATAGTTTTTCAACCTTGAAACCCTAGGGCCTCCATGAGAAAACTGGGATTTGAGGCCCCTGGCTAGTCTAATAGATCAACCAGCAACTTATGAGATGCAAAACGTAGAAATATAAATAGATCAAAAAAATTCATAGAAAATAAATTTTTTGAATACAAAACTCAAAATCTAAAACTTTATTAAGAAAGAATAAAGAATAACTTAGAGAAATGTATACAAATGGTGCCTAGATGAGTAAAAAGGGGGTTCATTTATGCAAGAGTTCAAATCCCATTGAAGCCGATGTGATCTGCTCCATGATTCAATGCTAAGCCACTACTAGTGCTTTCAACATTCCTTCATTGCTGAAACCTCAGCTCTTCCAATTGGGTCACTGCTAGGGTGACAAAACTGAAAAAATGGATGCCAAATTACTCCCCCTAGGGTTTGGAAATCCTAGAAGTATGGTGTTGACATAAAAAATCCACAAATCTCAAGGCTACAATGCTTCCACAGTGGGGTTCAAGAAAATGCAAGTATGGGAACTTGCAAAAGCTCTTGAGTGCTTGAAAATGTTCCAAGTGTGGAATTGGCTAAACTTTGCTGAGAATTTACTTAACCATGTAAGCATTAAATATTTTCAAAAATTCTGAACCTATAAATGATGTTTGAGATTGGATTTTGTAGGATCTTTAGGCCATAAATGGGGTTGCAAATTGGTTGTGAAATGGTTGCAAAATGGCTACAAATTTTCTATAAATTGGCTGCCAAATTTAGGTGAGATGGGTGCCCAAATTTGGGGGGTTATTATACATACTAAGTGCCTCCCCCCATGGCCATTCCATTTACTATAAATAGTAACCGAGGTACACCTTCCACATTGGAGATGAATCTTCCATGCTAAGCTCTCCATCATGCTTGTTGAAGTGGCTATTCAACGTTGAAGTGCATGAATTGATGAATTTTTTGCTTTTTATAGCTTCCACGTTGGGAGATTGAATTTTCCACACTAGGGAAAAACTTCCACACTAGGGAAGAACTTTCTATGTTGAGGGGGAAATTTTCCAAGCTAGGGTGAAAGTTTCCAAGTTGTGCATTTGGTCTCCACATTGAAGGGGGAAAGTTTACAAAAACCCCACCCTTCCACATTAGGGGTAGATGAGATCTAAACCCTTGCATGTGTTTTTAGTGTAGAAAAATGTATATGCCCCATAAAACCCATCAAATTTCCTTTTTTGGCATTCCAAAGACATTGTTGACATTGGCCCCCCTACACCCCCCCAACACCCCCCACCCCGAAGCCCAAATATAGACACTAGGTGACTTTTTTTTTACTTGGGTAATGAGGCTTTAACCACTTATAAGGCATTTTTCAACTCCAAAAAGTTTAAAGCATGTGAAATTGGCCACTGTGGGTTACAATTTTCACATTTACAATGAAGTTTTACTTCAAGTTTCATGGAGTGAATGCTACATGATGAAGATTGGTTATAACATGCAAATTTTTATGGTGTTTCAACTCCTTGAAGAACTACGAATAGATTACTATTTATTTCATGCACTTTACATTCTTGTCCTTAGTTAATTAATAAATGTAATGACAAACACATAAGTACGAATACTTCAAACATACCATTTAATGTTTGGTAATCCCAACAATGGCTATTTGGTACAACCAATGATAGAAACTTGATAGTCCTATGCATATAGAAAGTGGGCCTAGATGCTTATGTTAGGCTAGTTAGCTTAAGAATCCTTAAATAGTTAAGTAGTCAGTTTTCTAATTAATTATCTTTATTACTTATATTAAATAAATAATAATATAAAATATAAACAAATATCATGTGCCTTAGCTTACAATTAACCATACAAATGAGCTTACGCAAGTGAAAGCCAAGAAGGCAATGGTTATAATTTTTACATCACTATCTTCATCTATCAATACACTTCAGTGCTAAGTCCATAGAATTCAACTAAATCACTAGTGAACACTTATGATTTATATGGTTGTGTGGAGGGACTACTTGTTACTCATAATTGGTATTGCTGAGGACTTAGTATAGCTAAGTGTACTAAGTAGGAAAGATAGTGAATCTTACAAAGACATTGTAAAAAACCATTAAATGAAAAATCATAATGAACATAAAAACAAAAGCACACTATTTTTAAACAAAAACTAATATGGCTTCTTCTCATAGGGATGAATCTACACCACCTACTAGCAGAATCAATTAGAGCTAGGAGGTTCCTAAGATCCAAACATCTCAATATGTATATGTTGTCTACACTCATCATGATCCTTACACTCTTGACTTCATATTTGTCCTACATCAAGATGAACAACTACATTGGAGGAATATGAAGGACAACATTGTGTTGCCTCTTGATCAATCATTTCTTGGAATGTTAGTGAATAATCTAATCTAGTGTGGCATTTTTTAAGTTAATTTAAAATATGGAGTCCAAGATCCTCTTTACAAGCCTTATCATCCCACAAATGTTCAACAAAGGAAGGATCAGCAAATGGAAGCATGTTATAAATCTTCAAAAGACAAAAGGTTTTCTACCCACTTATTCTTGCAGCAATACAAAGAAGGTGAGGACTTCTTTTCAAGTATATCCCAATACATAGATTCTTCCCTTTTCTTTGATGTATAGACCCTCAACCAATGGTTACAATCAACTATAGATAACCTAGGTAACAGGAAGAATGGTTCTCAAGACCAAGAGAACTTGAAAGATGGTAGCTACAACTAACCATCCAAAGGTAAGAATAATGACAAGCACCAAGAAAAAGACAAACATAAGGAATGAGGTAGGGATTGAAGAAGGAAATCCCATAGGCACCACTCAAGTGCTAATTCTCCTTCTTCTTCCTCTTCTTCATCATCCTCATCATATTTCTCCTCCAACTCCAACAGAAGCAAAGGCCAAGATAATAGAAAGAATAGTAGGGATCAGGATGATGATGAATCTTAGGATAGGGATGATTTTAGATCCTTCTAAGACAATAGAGAGTAGGCACAGGACCAACAACAAGGGGAGGAGCATCACAAAGAAAGAAGACATAGCAAGAGTCATCATAGGAATCATGGCCATGATAGGGACCGTTGAGGCTCTTATGACTATGATGAGCCTCTACTAGCTACAAGGAACATGCTAAATATTTCAAAGACTATCAAAATCCCTACTAGGTACTTCAAAGATAGTCACATCAAATAACTGAATATGAACAATATTCCAAGATTTGAAGGGAAATATAACTCAAATTCACAAAATCATTTCCAAGCCTTCCATGAAGCCTATGCCTTGCAAAATGTTAAGAACGAATGGCAAAAGCTAAAATTATTTCTCATGATACTCATAAAAGAAGCTGAAAGCTAGTGTTAATTCTTAGAACTAGACTCTATCCATCGATGAAGTACAATGTTGGAGCTATTTAATGAAAAATATCAAACATACTCTAGAGTGTTCAAATTGCACAGGCAAATCCAAGGTTAAAAACAAGATAATCATAAGTCCTTGAATGCATCTGTGGGTAGGTACTACTCCCTTTTTCATTAATGCTAAGGTCATGAATAATTCCAATGGGATCAGCTACACCATATCATAAATAGACTAAGAACTGAAGCAAGGAGAACTCTTGGGATTTATGCCCAAGGAAGACTTTCTGAGCTAAGGGTCCATTAGATCCAAAGGCTAATAAATCATACGGAAAAAGAGGAAGGAGAACTAAAGAAATGGAAAAGGTGCAAAGGAATATAATAGAGACCCCTCCATTTGCAAGAGGTAAGTCTATTTCTATCAAAAAGAGGAGGAGGCACCACTTGATGAAGTGGTGCAAAAGAAAACCTTGTAGACCTAGAAATCTATTATTGAAATATCAGCTAAGGTAGACAAGATGTGGAACTCCTTAAATGAGGAGTTCCAAATCACTCTAAGGATTATAGAGAAACACAAAGATCAAGGAGGCAATGGTCATGAAAGAAAGAAGAAGAAGGATGTTCAACAGGGATATCAAAAAAATAAGAGTAAAGCTACAATAGTAGAGGAGATTGTAGATTTAGAAACTAATAATGATAGATTTGATGTTTGCTAATACAAACATCTTAAGGGATGTTGTCTAGTATCGTTACACCTTCAAGAATCTGGGATGCATACTTTAAGTTCTAGATTAGCAAAACAAAAAACACCCAAGAGGTTTCCTTACCCATAAGGCAACTATCTAAGTGGACCATCACCTCACCCTCAAGAGCAATACCAAAAATGACAACACCCATAGTCGTGGAGGAGAAAACCTCTAAGGTATTAGTATCCTTATCACCAACTAGATCATGATGATTACTACACTTAGTAGCTAGTATCTCCACATGACTCTTCTAGTCACATTTCCTTCCCACATCACTACTATTCTCTGGAGTACTACAAAGCCTCTTCTTTAAGGGGGAAGTCTCCATTTTCTTTTTATCCTTCTCAACACCCATACACTACTACACCATTGTCAAAAATATCTCTACCACCTTCTTCATCCATGCAGGATGAAATACTTGCCCAACCATAGCAAAGAAATTCCACGAGTGTAGTGAATTTACAACCAACTCTTCAGTCAAGTAGTCCTAAGCCTAAGCTTCAAAAGACGCCATTCTTTAAAACCAATAATCTTGCGAAGCCTTCACAAACACCTTTGGCTGCCCACCCTACTACTTCAACCTCTAAAATCCATCTATAGCAAGCTTCAAACCAAAATGCTTCCCAACTACACACTGTTATGTTGATCCATGCAATCAAAAAATAGATCAAGGTTGGCTACCTTTCCAAGAATAGATCTAATCTTGTAAGTCCCCTCATTTACCTGTAAATAAACAAAAATGAATCATGCAAATATATTCCAAATTTAGGTTCCATGGTTAACTTAATTTCTCAAGAGATGTACAAAGCCTACAACCTACCTCCTTTGAAGAAGAGCAACCTTAGGCTAGAGCTAGCAAAACTAGTCCATCACTATTCCTTTAGGATTAGTGGAGGGCATTTTGACCACCATTTATGGGTGGTCCTATCTTACTAATTTTCTAGTGATCCATGTGGAGAACTATAAGGGGAAATTTCCATTTATGATGGAATATTTTTCTAACTCCCTAAGGTTTAATTAAAAAAATAATATTAAAATCACCAATCCACACTAAGTTAAACCTTATCAACAAACTTTAGTAGCTAAATGAATAAGATATTAATAAAATAATAATAAATTAATCAATCTATCATGGTCACAACTAACCTAAGTGTAATTTGCCCAAAAGAAGAAAGGTATTAAGAGCATTAAAGGTTACACATTAAACATTAATCCTTGGTTATGTTTGTGATCATAAATGATACCAAAGAAGGGACCACAAGAAGGATCATCCCAACCAAGGGAGAAGTAGCTGAGAGGAGGAACTGGGCAGTAGCCACAACAACTCTAAGAACAAGCGGCCAAAACCCATGCAATGAGACATCTTCAAGAGGAGCCTAAAGAGGAATCTATTCACTAGATTTCCATAGCAGAGACTAGCTAGTCATAGCAAGATGAGGCATCAAGGCCAAGTCCTAATCTTGAGGTCACATTAACTAAGGCCTACTTAGAAAGAATTTGTTCCAAGAAGGTCCAAATTTTCGTCCTTCAAGAGCTTAACATTGGTCCCTTCTTGGACTTGGCATTAGAGGAAGTCCAAACAAAATTGTAGGGGTATCCCATGTGGCCTATTCTCTCTTCTAGTGAAGAATGGTATATTGGAGAAACATACCTCTTTTTAAACAATCATCAAGGAGACACCACTATCAAAATAAAAGAAATAATCATCTCCTACTTGGTTAAAGCCATCACAAAGGGCCTTGAATTACATGACAAAGGAGCAACTTTGGCAGAGATCTCAACTTAAGTACATCCAAATGCAAAAAAGAAATGGGTCAAATGGTGCTATGAGATGGACTAAAAGAAGCATGGTTCATTCACTAAGGTAGAGAGAGCCTATTTCAAGATGCCAGCCTATCACCTAAATCTTATAGTGAGGACTAATAAGGTGACTACCTTCTTCACCTATGCGTGTGCAACTCTAACTAGAAAGTTACTTGTTAACCTCACTTCACTCATCTACCTTAAGATTGAGAAATTCTTCAAAGAAAATGACCAAGGAAGGAAGATATTCCCCTTCCTATGCCTAACCTACAAACTCTGCAAAAGGGGAGGCATATCCCATTATGTTAACAACATTCTCCACCATGCTCTTGCCACATCTTGGCAAGAGATGATAAAGTACAAGGTAGCTACCAAGTTACTAGAGGAGGTGCAGCCACCACCACCACCTACCAATGAGATCACACTAAAGGTTCATGAAGCTATTGAATGAATGAGAAAACTCCATGAATAGTTATTGTAGCAAAAATAAGGAGAGGTAAGTGATGGGAAGTAATGGATCTTTTAGCCAGTGTTAAGCCACCTCAATGAAGTTACCATGACAATCAATTGGCTAGAGGAGACCACCCCATTATTTTCTAGCCAATGCATGCAAGCACCTACAAGAATAAATCCAACTACCCAAGAATTTATGGTGTTCATCCTAGATAACAAGAGTTTTCTAAAATCTCTAGGAACATCACCATTTTCTTGGTGTCATTGAAGGAAGGTGAGGGAACTACTATCCTAGTGATATAGCACCATGGATAAGAAACAATGGTAGAAGTGTTGTGGACCATGTAGTTGAAGCATTGAACTATCCTACGATAGCCTTGCCTAACATAACTACTCTAAAAGATGTACAAGCCTCCTTAGGAGCAAGAAGTGGGAAATTGAGTGCATTCCAACATGAGGAGGTGTTGGACCAACTTATGGAAACTAGGCAAATACTTCTGAAATCTTTGATCTTTTGAAAGAAATCATTGCTACCTAGTTGGAACTACTTGAGACAAAGGGTGAGCTCATCATTACTAATGTCCAACTAGAAGAAACCACTATTGAAAACTATCGATTAGTTACTAAGGTTGTTGAATTATGAATCTATCTCGATAATCCTGCCATTCTTAGCTAGGCAATCATAAGAGATGAAGCCTTCTTGTAGCTTCAATACAAAATAATGAAGGCTAAGAATGCTAAGGAGATGATGATCTCTAACATCTCCTTATTGAAAGCTCTTGTCATCAACACCAATAAGGACATGGTGCAAGTCCATAAAAAGAACTTGGTCCTCGTAAAGAACATTCCTCACCTATAAAATATCAAGGAGAAAAAAAGACAAAATGGTCAAATTTGTGAGATAGCAGTAAGAGTAGCTCACCAAGGTGAACCTATATTCAAGGAGGTTAGCAGCCAAAAATCAAAATCTATCTATGAAGGAATTCTAGGCACTTTGCCAAAAGATAGCCATCAAGGTACCTGCCTAGAAAAATGAGATCCTAAAGTTTGAACATCTCAAAAATCACTACAAGGACTAGTTGAAACTCCTCAAAGAATTTAATGAAAAAGAAATTCAATTTCTAAGGCAAAGACAAACAAGGCACTCTAGCAACTCCAACAAAGAGGCAATGTGTGGCAACTAATCTTTGATAACCTAAATGCACACAACAAAGTAGAGATCTACCTAAAGGAGTTGCAAATAGAGGACATGATTGAATACATGGAACTTTCCAACCTTTGATATGCAAACATGGTAATGTTGATAGTAGGGATGCCAAGGATGGAGCTTAAGAAGTAGGTGACCAGCTCATACTTTCTTTACAAGGCCAAGTTCAAGCATCACAAAGAGATTAAGAAAAAGTTGAAGAGAGCCAACATAAAGCTTAAAGTTCTCAAAAGTTAATTCATAGATCAATGATTGATTGCTAAGAACTTAGTAAAGACATTACCATGAGTTGTAGAACCTAGTAAAGACATTTGATGTCAAAATAGAATAATTTGTAGCATGGTTTTCTAATGTCAAAGAGTTGTTCCTAGTAATTCCCTATCTGTGAAACATCTCTATATCAACCCATATTGGTGAAGCTACATGGATTTTGTATGACCCATAGAGTAAAGAGGAGAAGATGAAAGCATTGTTGGATGCTTTCTGTCTTTACCCAAAAGTAGTCGCCACAGTAGAATAGCCTTAGCCGCCACCACCACCATGAGTGCCAGAGCCTAGCAAAGATCCTTCAACATCCCAAGAGTCTCCACCTCTTAGCACTATCTGATCTCCATCTCATCTTTAGCAATCAAAGGCTTCTTACTGCCATTTTTATAAGGGTGTCCAATTTTGTCGTCAATGACATCCATTTTTGTAATCTTTAAAATTTTGTATAATTTGGTACTTAGAGTCGATCAGTAAATAATCCTATATCTTTCCAATTTTGTAACCTCAATCTTGATTTTGTTTAGTTAAGGACAAGTTTTCATTCAATTGTGGAGGTATGATGAATTATTCAATAGGCTATGTCAACATAGCCTTGTCAATGCATAGTTTAATGTGTTGACATAGATGCATCAATGCAATTTTATGTCATGCCTATATAAATGCATGTACCCATCATATTTAAGCCACATTATATTAACAGTGTATCCAAGTTCTTTCAATGTTCTTCTATCAAAGATAGAATATTTTCTAAGTGCCCACACTAGGACTTCAAGGAATTGTACAAATCCCTATTCGAACATCATTGTACCTAGACACATTAATGCAATGACAATAAAGACAATATTCATGAAACTTCTTTTAGCAATTAGAAAATATTAATGTTTATTGTTATGCACTTTACATTCTTGTCCTTAGTTAATTAATAAACTTAATATCAAACACATAAGTATGACCATTTTGAACATATCATTTAACACTTGGTAATCCCAGTAATGGCTAATTGGTATCTCCAACAATAAATACTTGGTAACCTAGTAGCATTAAGACAACTTCTAGATACATACGAAAAGTGGGCCTAGATGCTTATGTTAGGCTAGTTAGCTTAAGAATCATTAAATAGTTAAGTAGTTAGTTTTCTAATTAATTATCTTTACTTCCATACTTAGATTAAATAAATAAAAATATAAAATATAAACAAATATAGTGTGCCTTGGCTTACACTTAACTATACAAATGAGCTTACACAAGTAAAAGCTAAGAAGACAATGATCATAATTCTCATGTTACTATCTTTATCTATCGATACACTTAGGGGCTAAGTGCATGGAATTCTATTGAATTGCTAGTTAATGCTTATTATTTGTATGGTTGCACAAAGAAACTACTTACTACTGATCATTGGCACTATTGTTGGGGACTTAGTCTAGCTAGGTGTACTAAGTAGGAAAGATAGTGAATCCTACAAAGACATTGTAAAAAATCATTAACTGAAAAATCATAATGTACATAAAATCAAAAGCACACTATTTGTAAACAAAAACTAATATGTCTTCTTCTTGTACTGACGAATATCCATCACCTATTAGCAAAACCAATCAAAGATAGGAGGTTTCTAAGACCCAAATAACCCAATAGTTCTGTGTCATCTACACTCATCTTGATCCTTAGACTCCAAACTTCACCTTCATCAAACATCAAGATGAATAGCTACGTTGGAGGAATATGGAGGGTAACATTATTTAGCCTCCTGATCAATCAATTCTTGTAATTTTAATGAAAAATTTGATCTAGTATGACATCACTAGACTTAATTTAAAATATGAAGTCTAGGATCCCCTTTATAGGCCTTATCATCCCAAAAATGTCCAACAGAGGAAGGATCGGCAAATGGGAGCATGTTATGAGGGTTCAAAAGGTAAGAGGTTCTCTACCCACTTATTCTTATAGTAACACAAAGAAGATGAGGACTTCTTTTTAAGTGCCTTTCAATACATAGATTCTTCCCCTTTATTTGATGGAAAGACCCATAACCAATGGATGCAATCAACTGTAGACAACCTTGACGATGGGAAGAATGGTTCTCAAGACTAGGGGGCCTCAAAAGATGGTAGCTACAGTCGACCATCTTAAGGTAAGAATAATGACAATCACCAAGACAAATATAAACATAAGAAATAGGATAGGAATCAAAGAAGGCAATCCCACAAGCACCACTCTAGTGATGATTCTTCTTTTTCTTTACCATCTTCATCATCCTCATCCTTTTCCTCCTCCAACTCTAAAAGTAGAAGTAGAGGTAAAGATAATAGAAAAAATAGTAGGAATCAAGAAGATGATGAGCAAAAAAATAGGGATGATCATAGATCTCACTGAGACAATAGAGAGTAAGGATAAGAATAACAGTAAGAGGAGGAGCTTCACAAACAAAGAAGGAATACTAGGACTCATCATAGCCATCATAGCCATGAGAGGAGCCATTGAGATCATTATGACTACAATGAGCCTCTACTAGATATAAGGAACATGTTGAATATTTTAGAGGCTATCATAATCCCTACTAGGAACTTGAATGATAGCCACATTAAATAGCTAAATATGAACAATATTTCCATATTTCAAGGGTATATAACTCATATCCACAAAATCACTTGCAAGTCTTCCATGATGCCTATGCCTTGCAAAATGTTGAAAATGAATGGCAAAAGCTAAAACTATTCTCTATGATGCTCATTAAAGAAGCTAAAAGTTGATACCCATCCTTAGAACTAGAATCTATCCATCGATGGAGTATGATACTAGAGCTATTCAATGACAAGTATCAAATGTACTTCAAAATGTCTAATTTGTGAATGTAAGTCCAAGGCTGGAAATAAGGTAATCATGAGTCCTTCGATATAGCCTTGGGCAAGTACTACTCCCTATTGCATCGATGCCTAGGCTATGGATACTCTGATGGAATCAATAGTGCCATATCATAAATGGACTCAAAACTAAAATAAGGAGAACTCTTGGGGTACATGCCCAAGGAATATTTTCTAAGCTAAGGTTCCATTAGATCAAAAGGCTCATAGATTAGATGGCCAAAGAGGAAGGAGAACTAAAGAAATGGAAATGTGAAGAGGAATACAACAAAGACCCCTCCATTCACAAGAGGGTTTTTGTGAGAATAAGGAGGAGGCATTTCTTGATGAAATGATATAGAAGAAAACCTTGTCAATCCAAAAATATGTTACCAAAATATCAGTTAAGGTAGACAAGATGTTGCACTCCTTATATGAGAAGTTTCAAACTACTTTAAAGATTTTAGAGGGATGTAGAGATCAAGGAGGTAGTGGTTGTGACAAAAAGAAAAAGAAGAATGTTGAATAGAGATAATACAAAAATAAGGGTAAAGGTAAAATAGTAGAGGAGATTGAAGATTCAAAAACTAATGATGAAAAATGTGACATTTGCTAATATGAACATCCTAAGGGATGTTGTCCAATATTGTCACACCTTCAAGAATCTAGAGTGTATACTTTAAATTCTAGATTGGTGAAATGACAAGCACCTAGGAGGTTGCCTTATCCATAAGGCAACTATTGGCAACAATTCCACCAACAAGCCTACTATCCGAGTGGAGTGCCACCTCAACCTCAAGAGCAATACTAGTAGTGGAAATAGCCATAGTCATGGGAGTTGCCACCTCTAAGGTAGCAATATCCTTATTGTCAACATGATCACTATGGTTACTATGTTCAGTACTCAGTATCTCCACACGACTCTTCTAGTCACACTTCCTTCCCATACCACTATTATCCTCTAGAGTACTATAAAGCACCTTCTCCAAGGGGGAAGTCTCCATTTTTATTCTATCCTTCTCAACACTTATCCATTCCTATACCACTAACAAAAATAACTCTACTAACTTCTTCATTCATGTAGAGTAAAATATTTACCTAACCATAGCAAAGAAATTCCACAAGGCCCATGAATTTACTATTGGCTCCTCAACCAAGTGGTCCTAAACCCAAGCCTTACAATAGGTCATTCTTTTGAACCAACAATCCCACAAAGCCCTCTCAAACACATGTGACTATTAGCCTCACTACTTCAACCTTTTAAATCCATCTATATTCACCTTCACACCAAAATGCTCCCTAGTTGCATACTATCATATTGACCCATGTGATCATAGATTAGATCAAGGTCAACTACCTTCCCAGGAAGAGACATGATCCTGGGAGCACCCTTATTTAAATGCAAATCACTAGTAATAAGCCATACAAGGATATTCTAGATTTAGATTTTGGGGTTAACTTAATTTTTTAAGAAATGTACAAAGCCTAGAACCTACCTCTTTTAAAGAAGAGAAACATTAGGTTGGAGCTAGCAAACCAGTTCATCATTGTTCCTTTGGGATTAGTGGAGGACATCATGGCCACCAGTTGTGGGTGATCCTATCCTGTTGATTTTCTAGTAATCCATGTGAAGAACTACAAGGGGAACTTCCCTATCAATCCATGGTTTATGATGAAAAAGTTTTTAGAAATTTTTTTCGCTCCCCAAGGTTTAACTAACAAAATAATATTAAAATCATCAATCCACACTAAGTTAAACCTCATCAAGAGACTTGGGTAACTAAATGAATCATATAATAATAAAATAATCAATCTAACATGGTCACAACTAATCTTAATGTAACTTACCTAAAAGAAGAAAGGTATCAAGGCATTAAAAGTTACACATTAAACACTAATCCTTAGTTATGTTTGTAATTAGAAATGATGCCAAAGAGGGAACCACAATAAGAAGGACCAACCCAACCAAGGGAGAAGTGGCCAAGAGGAGGAAGAAACTAGCAATCATAATAGCCTCAAGAACAAGAGGTGAAACCCATGCAACAAGACCTCTTTGGGAGGAGTCCAAAGTGGAATTTGTTCATCAAATTTTCATAGCAATGTTTGGCTAGTCATGTTAGGATGAGGCACTAAGACCAAGGCCCTTATCTTGATATCACACTGACTAAGGCCTACCTAGAAAGAATTTGATCCAAAGAGGTCTAAAGTTCAGTTCTTCAAGAGTTAACTTTGGTCCTTTCTTGGACTTGGCACTAGAGGAAGTCTTAACACAATTGTAGGGGTCTCCCATGTGGCCCATTCTTTGTTTCAAATGAGAATGATACATGGAAGAAACATACCTCTTTTGGAATAATTGGAAAGAAGATGTCATTGTCAAAATAAAATACATAATCATCTCCTACTTAATTGAGGCCATCGTAGAGCTCCTTGACTTGCCCAACATAGTGGCAACTTTGGTAGAGATCTCAACTCAAGTAGGCCCAAATGTGAAAAAGAAATGGATCCAATGAAGATATGGAATGAATTGTAAGGTGTATGATGTACTTAAAAATGTGGAGAAAGCCTATTTCAAGATAGCGACCTATCACCTAAATCCTACAGTGAGGCATAGTAAGGTGACTACCTTCTCCACCTATGCATGCACCAATATAAGCAACAAGTTTTCTATTAACCTCCCTCAACTCATCTTCCTAGAGATTAAGAAACACTTCAAAGAAAATGAGCAAGGGAGGAAGAAACTTCCTTTCCAATGCCTAATCCACAAACTCTGCAAAAGGAAAGGTATATTCCATTATACCAATGACATGCTCCACCATACTCCTATCACATCCTGGCAAGAGATGATGAAAGACAAGACAACTACCAAGTTGATAGAGGAGGAGTGGCCATCACTAGTGAGACTACACTAGAGGCCCACGTAGTTATTAAGTGATTGAGAAAAATCCATGAATAGCTATTGTAGTAACAATAAGGAGAAAAAAGTAATGTGGAGCCATCTCAATGAAGCTACTAGGTTGATTACTTGGCTAGAGGAGACCACCTCGTTATTTTATACCCGATGCCTACAAGCACCTAGGAGAATCAATCCAAGCACCCAAGAAGTTATGGTGTCCATCCTTGGATAACAAGATTTTCCTAAAATCTCTAGAAATGCTATGACTTTCTAGATGCACCTAAAGAAAGGCAAGAAGGATACTATCTTGGTGATGTAGCACCATGGGCAAGAAACATTGGCAAAAGTGATGGTGGACTATGTAGTTGAAGCATTGAATGCTCCTACAGTAGCCATGCCTGACATAGCTTCTTTGAAAGATGTACCATGTTATGTAGGAGTGGGAAGCATGTGATTAACTATATCCCAACATGAGAAGGTTTTGAACTGATTGATGGGAACCAAGCAACCACTTCCTAAGATCTTTGATCTTTAGGAAGAAATCACTACTACCTAGTTGGAGCTGCTTGATACAAAGGGCAAGCTCATCATTGCTGATGTCCAATTAGATGCAACCACAATAAAAAATCATTGGTTGGTTATTGAGGTTTTGGAATTGAGAGCCTGTCTCACTAACCCCTCCATTCTCATCCAAGTAATCACAAGGGATAAATATTTCATGTAGCTTTAGCATAAACTAAGGAAGGTTGAGAATTCCAAGAAGATAGTGGTCTATGATGCCTCCTTATCATAAGCTTTTGCCATCAATACCAATAAGGACTTGGCATAAGTCTACAAGAAGAACTTGGTTCTCACAAAGGGCATTCATTGCCTATGAAATATCAAGGAGAAAAAAGACCAAATGGTCAAATTTGTAAGACTACAATAGGAGTAGCTCACCAAGGTGCACCTAGATTTGAGGAGTTTAGTATCTAAAAACTAACATCTTTCTATGGAGGAAGTCCAAGCACTTTACCAAAACATAGCCATTGAGGTAGCTGTTTGAAAAAATGAGGTCCTAAAGTTTGAATATGTCAAAAATTGCTGTAGGGACCAAGTGGGGCTCCTCAAAGAAGTCAATGAAAAAAAAAATCAATTAGCTAAGGTGAAGATGAATGAGGCACTCCAACAACTCCAACAAAGAGGTGATGTATGGCAACCAATCTTTGATGGCCTAAACACATACAACAAAGTAGAGATGTGCCTAAGGAGTTGCAAATAGAGGAGATGATAAAATACATAAAGCTTACCAACCTTCAATATGCAAACTTGATAATGCTAATAGTAGGAACGCCAACAACAAAGCTTGAGAAGCAATTGGCCAACTTGTACCTCCTTTAAAAGATCAAGTTCAAGCTTTCCAAAGAGACCAAGCAAAATTTGGAGATAGCCAACATAGAGCTTGAAGTTTTCAGAAGCCAATTCACATATCAACAATTAGTTGCTAAGAACCTAGCTAGATGAATCAATGATTACCATGAGATGCAAACCTAGTAAAGAAATTTGATGTTGAATGAAAGCAATTCGTAGCATGGTTTTTTAACATCAAGTAGTTGTTCCCAGTAATGCCTTATCTATGGGACATCCATACATTAATCCATATTAGGGAAGCTGCATCAACTTTTTATGACTCACTGAATAAGGAGGAGAAGATGAAATCATTGTTGGATGCTTTCTATCTTTTTCCAGAAGCAGTAGCCACAATAGGACAACCTTAGCCATTGCCACTTCCATGAGAAATAGAGCCTTGTAAAGGTCCTTCATTACCATAGGAGCCTCCACCTCTTGGCATTCTCTAATCTCCATCTCGTCTTCAGCAATCAAAGGGTTCTTGCTACCACTTTTGTAAGGGTGTCCAATTTTTTTATAAGGACACCCATTTTTGTAATTTTTCTAATTCTATATAATTTGACACTCAAAGTTAATTAATTAATAATCCCATACCTTCTCAATTTTTTAAGAAGCTCAATCATACTTTTTTTTACTCGAGGATGAGTTTTCACTCAGTCATAGGGGTATGATGAATCATTTGGCTGGCTACATTAATGGACGTGCATCAATGTAGCCCTGTTGAGATAGCCCTATCAACATATGGTTTGATGTGTCAACGCATATGTGTTGATGCAGTGTCATGTCACATCTATATAAATGTGTGTACCCATTGCATTTATGACACATTATTTCATTAGTGTAGTCAAGCTCTTGCATTTTCCTTTCATCAAAGTTAGAATATTTTTTGAGTGCCCACAATTGGATTTCAAGGAATTGTACAAATCCTTAATTGAACATCATTGTACCTGGATACATTGATGTGAAGACAATAAATACAAGATTCTTAGAACTCCTTGTAGAACTTAGAATAGATTAATATTTATTTTCATGCACTTTACATTCTTGTCCTTAGTTAATTAATAACGACATGGCATTTAACACTTGGTAATCCTAGTAGCAGCTATTTGGTATGCCTAGTGATAGACACTTGATAATCCAATAGCATTAAGATGAGTTCAGGATGTGTACAGAAAGTGGACCTTGATGCTAATGTTAGGCTAGTTCGCTTAAGGATCATTACATAGTTAATGATAAGAACATCACCCAACCCATGTCTAAACCTCAATATGTTTGTTTATAGATGTTTTTGTGTTTTTGTGTTTTTATTTTAGTGTTGTTTTGTTTATGATGATTTTAGAGTATTTTGGCATGTTTGGTAGTTTTTTGGGATAATTTTGATGACTTTAGCATGTTTCGAGGCTATGGGAACTTTCTTGAAGGTGTTTGGAGGTTTCAAACCTTGAAACAAGCATCTTTAAATTTGACCCTGGTAAGATAGACGTCTTCACTGACAGTTACACGTCTACACTACATATTAGACATCTTCTCTAATAACTTCTACACTTAGGAGAGACATATTCTGTTTCTTAAAGACATCTTCCATAAATTTTAACGAACATTCATTTAAATGAAAAATTGGAGGAAAGATGAAGAGACAATAGAGAAAAAGGTATAAATGGATCTCTTCAACCTTCAATTTCATCAAGAGAGTCTAGAGAAAGAAAGAGAGAGTATAAAGAGTTGAGAGAAAAGTAGAGAGAGATAGTGTCTTTGCATGGTGCCTTGATCATCATCCATGTGAGTGTGTGTTTTCTTTGTTTTAGTGTGTAAGAGTTGTATTGAATCTCTTGTCTCTCCTTGGGAATTTGTGCTTTCTTTAAACTATAATTTCTACATTTGAGTAAGAATAAAGCTTTCATTTTATTTTCTCATTCAAATTTGCTATTTTTGTTACACTAAGAGCTTGGATTGTTGAATCCATGGGAGCTCATCATTGTATTGGTATCATAGTAGCCTGGAATTGAAGAAAATTGTATTCAAGTGGATAATTCTCATCTCAATTGCAAAGAATCACTCCAAATTCTCAAGCTTAGATGAATTCTCTCTTGCTACTTGTTCTACTCATCCTAGGGTTTTAAAATTTTGCTTTGATCCCTAAGTTTGTCATATCTTCAAGAATTGGAAGAAAATTGTGAAATTAGACATCCATTGGCTTTTAATAGCTAGGGTTTGAAGATCTTATGCTCATTTCTCTTAATATTTGAGAATTTCTTATCTCATTCCTTGAAAAATCTTGAAAATTTAACCTTTCCTTGTAGAATTTTGTAAAAATTATCTTTTAGATCAATTCCCATCATGCCTCCAAAGAAGAAAATAGTTCAAGCTTTTTCAAGAGACATGGGTGACATGAGAAATGCTCTCAAGCTCATTGTTGAGAAAATTGAAAAGCTTGAAGAGAACAAAGGACCTTATTCTTCACCAAAAGCATCCAAGTGCTAGCACATTTTATCCATTTTATGACACACAAATATGGAATCAATAGATATAGAAAATGATATATAAAAATAAAAGGAGATTTATTGGAAGACCATAAGTAACATTGCCTATCCAAGTTTTGGAGCAATGATTTATTTAGTGCTCCTCTTTTGGTTGTTATACTCATATGGAGTGTAACTAGGAGTAGGAGATGAATTATTTCTCAATCCCCAATGTCTCTTGAATTTAGAGTTTAAGGTGGATACATAGGCAATCAAAATTTCTTTTACTTAAATTTAAATTTAGCATAAGCCTATTACAAGTCTTTACGTTTAAAGATTCTGGTTGAAACAGTTAACCTAGAATAAGCATTTTGACAAAAACTCATGGCTAAGTTAATAACAATTTGACAAGATTATAGTTGAGAAAAACACTACAATGTTAACAAGGAAAATCCTCTATGACTAACTATTGAATGCTCTAGAAAATGAAAGAAAATAGTTGAAATCAAGAAAGGGAATAGTGAAGGTCTACAATTAAGTTACAAAATAATATCCAAAGTTACTAGAATAGCAATTAAGTGGGAGTTAATGTTATTAATCAAAATCCTTGCTCGAACAAGGGTAAAAATAACTGATGTAACTCATCATCTTAAACATTGTATTATTAAGAATATTTTTGCTACTTGAGAAACAACATCTATCTAAGAAGAAAAACAACAATGGGCTTTTACAAGTAACACTACATCATGATTTTGTTTCCTTGCACTACCATCAAAACCAAAAAATTTCACATTTACCTACATGTAGAAATTTAATGGTGGCAATTGCGATTTTTAGAGATAAAGGAGATAGCCCTAATGCATAGCAACATTTGTAGTATGGCCAACATAAACAATAAAACACATAAAGGTAATTAAACATTCAATGGTGGTTCAATCTAGCCAAAGAAACAGCCAAAATAAGTAAAATGGACAGTTCAAAATCCAACATTGATGGCAATACCAAATGCGATGGTGATGCAAGGACCATGATGGTAAGAGATGTGGTTTCCTCCAATAGTGATAGAGCTAGAAGTGACGACATTTTCAAGGTAGCAACAAGCCAACAAGTGGAGTTTAGAACATTTCCAAACAAATCTATAATCTCTAGAACATGTAGCAACGCACTAGGGGTATTGGAAAAAGCCATGAATCCAACTTGTGCCTACCCATCACAGTGACACCACTCTTGCCAATGAGCAACATAGTGGTGAGGGCAATGTAGCAATGGGAACAAGGTGGCAACATGGCAGCAACAAACCCTTACACCTCAACTACACCCAAAAAATCATGATTCCTATTTTAAGCTCAAGGCTGCAATGAAGTATTAATAAAACCATTATGTATACTATAGTGGCTATAAGTGGTAGCATAATTTTGGAAAAGTAATACATGCATGATGAGTGGTGGAGTATCCAACACCCAACCACACAAGATACGAGTGTTCACGCATGATCCCGGTCGAATTCCATGGACAAGGCAAATTATGCAATTAATTGATTAGAGTTTGCAATTGCTATCTTCCCACGTGAGCTAGTAAAATTGATGCATATGGTTTAACTCATGGTGAGCCATATGATAATGATGTTGTGTTGGCCATATTTCTCCTAGAAAGAATGAAGTAAATGTAAAGTAAAGATAGTAGTTTTTAAATCTAAGTAATAGTACACAAAATCTAATCTAGCCTATGTGATGAATAGCCAGTCTTGACCTTCTGTTCACACCTTGGACTTCATGTAACTACTATTGGGATAACCAAGTACCACACTACTCAGCATACCAAATGATAGTACTACTAGGTAACCAAGCCATTACACTTAAGTGTTCAAGATCAGTCGTACTCATTTCACTTAACAATAGGAATAGTAAAATGTATATAAAGTAAATTAGTAACTAGAGAAAACAATAAACATTAAGCTAAGTAAAAGTAGTAACATTATTTTAAGTGTAAAAAATAAAGACTAAGTGATGCTGCAGTAATGTAGAGTAATCTCAATCTTTATTTCCATGCATGAAATGTGTCCAAATACATCTCACTCAAATAAATACATTGTTCAATTACAAAACATCACATGGTGGGCATACACTCCTAAGTGCTAAGTGATAAAATTAAGAAAAAAAACTGACATAATTTCGTTAAGTATGAAATGAAACTATTTGTCGATGGTGCATCTAAGTGCTATATTTATAGGCCCACACACATCCACAATATCGGATACGTGACATCATATCTTGTGACCCAATATCAAGAATTTGATATTATAACTTTGATATCAGATACCCAATATCGTGACCAATGAAAAAACTCGATTTATCAATGCATAAAAGTCAAAGTTACAATTTAAAGGGTTGGATCTATAGAACTTTACTTGTTCAAAGTAAATTTCCACATGATTAAGTTGTACAACAATGTAACCAAAATTCCTAAATATTTGTATTTGAAAGGACACTTGCCAATTGTGCCATGTATTTCTCTCATTTTTGTAACTTCCTATGATAACTTTTATGATATTTGTTACAAAGGAAACACTTGGCAATCATAACTTAAATTTCTCATAATCCCCCATGGAAGCTATAACTCCTAAGGTGGTTATATATTTATATGCCTAAGATATTTGTAAGACCCATAACTTCTCATGATTATTGTAACTACCTTAANTCTTTCATTTTATTTTAGTTGCTTAGCTAATGGTTTAGATGGTATCATGCTTGGAATTTAATATTGGGATTTATCCTAGGTTGCTTTTATAGCTCTATTTTTGCACAATATTAGACCCATATTAAGATTTTCAATAGAAGAGCTCATGTTTTTGAAAGCCTCAAGAGTAATGTAATAGTAATGTATTAACAAAATTGTCATGTTTTGAGCATAGAGCATCTTGGAAAAAATTTTGGTGTTTTAATGGAATTGAAATGGCTTTTTTATTTTTAAATTGTATTACCTTGGTATTTCAATTAAGAAATTTTAATTTTTTTTGAAATCTCTATTGAATGCAATCATTGACATCTATTAACTAACCAAAATAGAGACTTGTTTACATAGTAGTTTTTGGTAGTATCATAAGTGATGAGCGGCGAGGTACCCCTACACTCAACTATACGAATACAAGCATTTCACGCATGATCCGGTCAAATTCCAAGGACTAAGTGCCTATGTGCCTTTGTGGAACAAGGACGGGTTGGTTGATTGTTGTCTTCCCAAACTTACTTGTATGTCACGATTGTATGGTTAAGTAAGCTTGAGGCATATGATTTTTATAGCTTTTATGTTTTTATGTCCTGCTGCTAATAAGGGAGGAGAGAGAGAGATAACTAAGTGACTAATTTAACTTAACTACTGATTAACTAGGCTTTAAACTAATCCTAACAC
>MNCI01007313.1:52632-69212 GCA_015680685.1 Gnetum montanum
GAAGTGATCGTACTATGTGTTCTAATAACAAAAATGTAAAGTGCATAAAATAAAATAAAATAAATGCAAAAGAAAATAAAATAAAGGAAATGAGTAAGAAAACAAATCTCAAGTGCTGCAAGGATGAATCCAAGAGCTCGTCTTTATTGTTGTACACAAGGTGTGCTCAGGTACACAATGCTCAAATAAAGATCTACCCACACTCAGACCTCCTACTGCGGGCACTTGGCTAGAGTTTCGCTACTTGACTCTTAAAAGACTTCCTCCTCTAAATTCTTTTTCTTCTTTTCTTCTTCTGCTTTTTTGACTTCCCCTATTGTGTGCCTGGGCACTGTATTTATAGTCTTGGGAGCAACTACTCTAATAATTACAAAAACTACCCTCTAATTTTAGAGAAACTACCCCTCTAATTTTAGAGAGAAATTGCCACTCTAATTTTAAAGAAACTACCCCTCTAATAATAACCACTCTAATAATTAGAGTAACTACTCTAATAATTAGAGTAGCTACCCTAATAATAAGCACTCTAATTATTATAGTAACCACTCTAATAATTACCACTCTAATTATTAGAGTAACCGCTCTCATCAATAAGATTGTCTTTACAAAATTACTTGTTGAGCTTAGAAAGTGTTGAACAATTCATAGTTATTGGACTGGAAATAGCTTTATTGTGAAGTGTTTCCTCATGTAAATTTATCTTGCTTAAATATTTGATATTTCATGCAATTATTCTTTATTTTCTTTCTCTTTCTAAGTCCATTAAAGCTTGCTCTATTTCTAGTTTTCTTGTGGAACTTTCTCTCTCGGGGAAAATTAGCAATAGATTGGAAGAACTGTGCTCAAATGTTTTTGTGAAATTTTATTTGTTACAAGTAGGTATTATAAGGACCATATAGACTAAGTGATTAGAAAAAATGGAAACCTTCAAAAACTCATAGTATTTGACAAAGTTAGCTAAATCTCTTTTATGAAAGTTGATTACAATCTTATACATAACTCAACGATTTCAACATTCACAACAGCAAACACATACTCATGACTAGTTCATTTAATAACTACTAAGTTTCTTTGTAGTTATCTGGGCCTTGGTATTGCTAAAGACTAGCAAGTACCTAAACCCTATTCAGAGAAGCTCATTGTTGGTCTGGTCCCAAATGATCCCCCAACGCCAAGTAAGGGTACAAGTCATGCAATTCTTCACCAAGATATTCTTTGAGACATTCCTCAATGCCATCCCTTGAAAATGATATTCCTTTTAAAGATGAATACTTTGGAGATGAAGAAGCTCGAGATGATGCTTTTCTTCATGCTCCTAGTGTTGAAAATAAGTCTCAAGGGTTCAATTTTCCAAAGAAAGAGAAAAAGGAACTTCCTTCTAAGTCTCAAAGGAACTAAGGTAAAGGAATTGAAGTCACTCTTGTAAAAGTTGTTAGACATGCTTCAAGTATGACTTATGTTGAAGTCAAATCCTTCAATGGCATGGAAGGAACTAAATCTTTTCTCTCTTGGTTGAAAATGATTAAGTACTTTGAACTTGAAGATGTGGAAAAATCATCAAAAGGTATCTTTTGCTAAAACCAAATTGGAAGGCATAGCACTTGTATGGTGGGAAAAGGAAATTCATTCTTACAAGGTAAACAATGGGACTCCTATCAAGCATTGGTCTTTAATGTAGTTCATGCCAAGAAAAAAATTTGAGAAGACTCATCATAGATAAGACACTATCCAAAAATTGAAGTACCTAAGGCAAGGTGATAAGAGTGTGAAGGATTACTACATGGATTTTTGTAAATCTTTCTACCTTGCAAAAGTTCATTGGGATGATTATGAACAAGCATCTAACTTTCAAGGAGGACTAAAAAGGAAGTATCAATAAGAGTTAACCTTCTATGAGCCCCAAACATTGGATGAGACCTTTGAATTGGCTCTTAAGGCTAAGAAGAAACTCCAAGGATACAATAGAGGTCCCAAACATTCTAAAGGTTTTATTAAGAAATCCATCTCTTCTTGTGTCATTCTAGCTATGTTAGTTTCCAAGAAGGACACTGATGAATTAAGGATGTGCATCAGTTATAGGGATTTTAATAGATTACTATCAAGTACAAATTTCCTATTCCTAGGATGGATGACATTCTTGATGTGCTTGCCAATGCTGAGATTTTTTCTAAATTTGATTTAAAAAGTAGTTATCATCAAATAAGGATTAGACGGGGAGATGAATGGAAAAGAGCCTTTAAGACACTTAATGGCTTGTATGAGTGGTTAGTCATGCCTTTTTGGCTAACCAATGCTCCAACCACATTTATGAGACTCATGCATGAAGTATTAAAGGATTTTATTGGTAAATGTTGTATTGTTTTCTTTGATGGCATTCTTGTTTATAGTTCTAAGGAAAAGGACCATGTACATCATTTGAGGATGATATGCTCCAAGTTACAAGAGGCAAAATTAGTGATCAATGCCAAGAAATACCACTTAATGAAGAAAGAAATTGTCTGCCTAGGTCATGTTGTCTCCAAGAACCAAGTCAAGATGGAACCAAGTAAGATAAAGGCAATTAAGAAATTGCCTTCACATAAGGATGTGGGAGAGGTGAGATCTTTTCCTGGTTTGGCTTGCTTCTATAGGAGATTTATTAAGAACTTTAGTTCCATTACATGGCCTATGCTCTCTTTTTTGAAGAAAAATTAAGCATTTGTATGGAATAATGAGAAAGAAAATTCCTTTTAACCATTGAAAGAGAAAATTTATAGTGCTGCAGTTTTGGCAATTCCAAACTTCTCAAAACTATATAAAGTGGAGGTAGATGCAAGTGGGCTTGCTATTGGAGGTGTTCTTTCTCAAGAAGGTAAGCCAATTGCATTCTTTTCTAAAAATTAAATGAATCTAGATAAAAGTATAGTGTGTATGAAAAGGAGTTATATGCTATACTTCAAGCCATTAAACATTCAAAACATTATTTGTTACAATCAAAGTTTCTTTTATTTACTGATCATAGAGTAGTTCAATTTTTGAATTATCAAAAGAAATTGAATGCCAAGTACATGAAACGGATATAGAAATTGCAAGAATTTCTTCTTCTTTTTTTAAACATAGGAGTGGGAAGTCTAATGTGTTGGTTGATGCTTTGTCTAGAGTTCATGTTGTTTCTACTAATGTGAAAGTTCAAGGATTTGAGTCTTTTGCTTCATTATATCCTAATGATAAGGATTTTGGTGCAATTTGGAAAGAGTTATCTTCCCCATTATTAGGAAGGACTAATCAATGGAAATCTTATCATGTGAAGAATGAGATTTAGTTTATGGAAATATTTGTATTCCAAAGTGTGATTTTAGGTACAAACTCCTTGAAGAGAAATACCAAAGTGACATGGCTACACATATGGGCAAGACCAAGACATTAGAATTGGTGAGCAAAATTATTTTTGGCTAGGTATCTATAGTGATCTGGTTAAATTTGTAAAAGAATGCTATACTTATCAAAAGTTAAAAGGAGAAAAAGGTGTAGGTGGTCATTATCTACCTTTGCCAATCCCAAATGCTCCTTGGGAAAGTGTTTCTTTGGACTTTGTTTGTGGCATTCCTAAGACAAAATCTAGTCATGATTCTATACTTGTTGTAGTAGATAGATTTACCAAGCTAGCTCATTTTATTCTGTGCAAGAAAAGTAATGATGCTTCCCATGTTGAACATTTATTCTTTTAGCATGTTGTCAGGATACATGGCATTCCTTTAAACATTGTGAGTGATAGGGATGTCAAGTTTACCGGTCATTTTTGGAGATCACTTTGGAAATTACTTGGAACCAAGTTGTNGGTCATTTTTGGAGATCACTTTGGAAATTACTTGGAACCAAGTTGTCTTTTTCCATAGCCTATCACCCTCAAATTGATGGACAAACTAAAGTTGCAAATAGATCTCTACTAAAGATCTTGAGGTGTTTATGTGAAGATTAGCCTCAAATGTGGGAAAACATGTTGGCCCATGCTGAATTCTCATATAATAATGCTTTCCATTCTAGCATTGGTAAGAGTCCCTTAATGGAAAATTATGGGTTTTCACTAAGAATGGTTGATGAGTTAAGAAAATTTAAAGATTGTGCCTCTTTGAGTTCAGATTTTGTTGGGCAAATAAAATAATTGCATCAGCAAGTTAAATCTCACTTGGAGAAAAAGACAAAGATTGTGTCTTCCAAGGCCAATGAGGGCAATAGGACAATTAGTTTCAAGATTAGTGATTATGTTTGAATTTACGTGAGTAAAGAAAGGCAAAAGAATGTGCACTTCTACAAGCTTAGGTCAAAGAAAATTGGTCCATTTCAAATCAAGGTCAAAATTAACCCAAATGCTTATGAGATTGACTTACCTAATGATTTGCCTATTTCTTGTGTTTTTAATGCTTTAGATTTGAGCGCATACCATGGGAACGTGATGGCATTAAACTTGAGGGATAGTTTTGAGATCCTCAAGGATGTCCTTGAAGACTCAAACTTAGCCAAGCCACCAAGTAATTGTGCTACAAGCAAGGGAGGCTAAGAGCACAAGGGGTAGAAAAGTTCATGAGTACTTGGTGCATTAGAATGATGAAGGGTTTGAAAATGTCATTTGGATCCATGAGAACAATTTGGCTTTATGGGGTTTTAATGCTATCCCAAGTGTACAACCAACTTGAGGACAAGTTTAAATTCTTAAAGGTCAAAGAGATGATGAGGACATCACCCAGCCCATGTCTAAACCTCAATATGTTTTTGCATAGACATTTGTGTGTTTTTATGTTTTTCTTTCAGTGTTGTTTTTTTTTATGATGATTTTAGGGTATTTTGGCATGTTTGGGAGTCTTTTGGAATCTTTTTTATGACTTTAGGATGTTTCAGGGCCTATGGGAACTTGTTTGGAGGTGTCTAGAGGTTTCAAGCCTCAAAACAAGCATCTTTAACTTTGACCCTAGTAGGATAGACGTCTTCACTAACAATTAGACATCTACACTACATATTAGACATCTTCTACACCTCAACATCTTCTCTGATAACTTTTGCACTTAGGAGAGACGTCTCTTATTTCTCAAACACATCTTCTCTAATAACTTCTACACTCAGGAGAGACATCTTATGTTTCTCAAAGACATTTTCCATAGATTTTAACAAACATTCAATTGAATGATAAATTGGAGGGAATATGAAGAGACAAGGGGGAGGTATACATAGACCTCTTCAGCCTTCAATTTGATCAAGAGAGTCTAGAGAGAGAAAGAGAGAGTGTAGAGAGTTAAGAGAAGAGTAGAGAGAGATAGTTTCTTGGCATGGTGCCTTGATCATCATCCATGTGAGTGTGTGTTTTCTTTGATTAAATGTGTGAGAGTTAGATTGAATCTCTTATCTGCCCTTAGGAATTTGTGCTTCCTTTCAACTATAATATCTCCATTTGAGCAAGAAGAAACCTTTCATTTTCTTTTCTTCTTCAAATTTGCTATTTTTGTGACATTCAAAGAGCTTGGATTGTGGAATCCATGGGAGCTCCTCATCAGTAGTTAATTTTCCAATTAATTATCTTTACTTCCATGCTTAGATTAAACAAATATAAATATAAAATATAAGTAAACATCATGTGCCTTGGCTTACATTTAACCATACAAATGACCTTACACAAGTGAAAGCCAAGAAGACAATAATCATAATCCTCATGTCACTCTCTTTATCTATTGGTACATTTAGGGACTAAGTCCATGGAATTCAATTGAATTGCTAGTAAATGCTCATGATTCATATGGTTGGGTGGAGGGACTACTTGCTACTCATCAATATTTAAAGACATTTTATAGCTATTGTTGTAAGTAAATTCTATTAATAAAAGCACTCTATTTCAACTATATTTATAGTGAAGAGTAGAAGCTCTAAGCATATCCTCTAAAATTTGATTTGTCCTTTCTATTTGATCATCTTTCTGGGAATGATATATTGAACTCAGATTTATCTTAGTACCCAATCTCTTTTGAAAGGACTACAAAAATCTAGAAATGAACTCTAGATCCCTCTTAGACATAATCTTAGTCAGAACACCATGAAGTTTAAACCATTCTAAAAGGAATAACTAAATAATGTCTTCATCATTGTTTGTTACTTTTGGATTTAACAAATGGGAATATTTGGTTAATAGATCTATAAACATGAAGATAGAACCCTTCACACTCTTCCTACAAGGTAACCCTATGTTAAAATCCATGTCATTAGTTTTCCATTTCTATTTTAGAATTATGTGCATGTGGAGATACCCACTAGGTCTCTAATGCTTTGCCTTGTCTTATTTGTACATGAATCACTTAGCCACAAGCTCACCCATATCCTTTTTTATGCCAAGCCACTAATAATGCTTTTTATATTTTGGTACATCTAATTACTACTAGGATGAATCTAATACTTACTTAAGTAAGATTTCTCAAGCAACTTTTAACTAAGACGAAAACATAAACCCTATTGTTAAACTTCAACAAGCCTAAACTATCCACTGATATCCAAATACAAATGTTCAGATCTCAGTAAGCATGATTGCCTCTTCATCTATTAAGTCAGTCTTTGTTATAATGGTATAAAAATGGCATCAATCTAGATTATTCCTATTGATTGGCTATTATTACCTCCTACAAGTCAAATTATAGAGGATCCTGTTTTTAATATATCTAGCTCTAATGATGATAATAAAGGCCACTATGTCCATCCACCACTTTTCCCACCTACCTTAATCTCCCAAGATGCTCCTCAAGAGGCACAAATCAAATTTAGCTTATAGAACACTCTCAAGAAATATTCTATAACAGCCATGCTTGAACCTTCCAATTACTTGAGATTCTATGCAATGCCAAGCTAGATGCCATTATTCACAAGGCCTATAGACCTTAGATGAGATCTAACCCAAATAAAAGTGGTCATAAGAATTTCTTACCTTAATTCAGAATGCTTATATGATACTTAAGAATAAGATTAATTGACATAAGTTACTTTTTGTGCATTATCAATATTTCTCCAAATACTTCCAATTATTCAAAAGAGTTTCCTAGATGTACTTACCTAGTTGGTTAAGAATGCCTCAAGGGATTCGGATTATTAAGGTACACTATAGTTTCATATATAGTTTGGTTCTCTATTTCTTACATGTATGTTTTTGTGCTTGGGAAGGGGCTTACTATTGTCTTGTCCCTTCCTACTTTTTTTTTTATATGTGTGTCCCATAGGTTGAAACCAATGGTCATTACATTAATGGAGATTAAGGTTTTTCCTCTAAGTAATATCCTTTCCTAATTTCGCTTGCTCAATGCTATAGATTGAGAAATTGTCTTCCTCTATTGAAGTGCTTAACGGCCTCCTCCCCTAAAACTTTATTTTTAGAACTCTTGATTCCTTTTTCAAGATATTAATAACTTTTCTCCAAAAATATTTATTTTTTTTTACAAAAATAAAACACTTGTTCTTCACTTGCTTTATTGTGCTTTCTTTGAGGGTTTGTAGTTCTCTATTCATTGTTCCTTATCTCATTTTTTTATGAGGTAAAAATTCTAATTCTCAGAATTTTTCTTATTCTTTTCTTTACTCAAATTGAGAATTGGAAAATTAGGATTTGTATGAATGAAAGTGAATTCACTTGTTATCTACCTTGCTTATCTACTTGTTCTAAGCTAGGTAATTTCAGGCTTATTATATAATAAATTGCTTTTCCCATTGAGGATTTTGAAGAAGATATAGGCTAGCAATTCTAAGTGCTAAAGTATTAAAATTGTTTTGTGCATGTATATATTTTAACATTTATTCTTTAATAAATTTAGTTTAAAATTTATAGAAACTAAAACTGATTTTTTACTCATGTCCACTAAGACTCTCTTGAATTTATAAATCCCTCATTAAACACCCTCTTGAGGCTACCTACTTTCCTTTCCTTCCCTAGCTCCTCCCACCCTTTTCCCTTTTCTCCTCTCAATACGGTCTTTGTTACTTAAATAATTTAACATTATTTTTTAAATTCATGGCAACTTCTCTTTTTTTAATAAAGATTTTTTTTCTCTAAAAGGAAATCATAGCAGTTGTCATTACATTATTTAATAAATCTATCGCCGTAACAACTCAAATTCTATAAGAAAAATCTGCAGAAAATCAAAATGTTATGTACTTTAGTTTTCGTCCGAGAATTTACATTTGATAAAACTAAAGCTAAAGTGATCACTTGCCTGAACCTTTGGCCCACGTTAACATGAAGGTCTCCACGAGAACACTAATAAAACAAAAGAGAATGATGGATCACCAGAGACGATTTACTACATGAAATTTGATTAAACACAAGTCATGACAATCACATGGGAAGGACAGTTCATCTGGTGTAGGGATTACAGAGGGCACTTTACAAGAAACAATCAAAACAACGCTCATGGTTTTCAGCTGCTGCTGCAGTGACCACCAACGCACGTATGCTCCTTTTGCTTTCATATTTTTTTTCATATATCTATGGTTTTCTTAATAAACTTGTCTTTACATCTGCATGTGGAATTCCCTTATTATTATTATCATTATTATTATTATTGGTGTGGCAGAAGAAGAATAAGGCAGATCAGAGAAGAATTGTCGTCGTCGTCTGCTCGACAGTTTTCTTCTTCGCTTATTCACCACGTTGTGTGCCAGCAACAACAATAATGAATCTTTGACAAACAGTAGTATATATCTTTCATTGATTATATATGTCGTGGTTCATAAGCTTGGTTATATGGTATCATGCTTAGCTTGACAATTGAATCACTCAGACTGACAGTGACGGACACTGTTGTCAGATTCAAATCCTTGTCTCAATCCAAATTCAACAACGGCATTGCACGGAGTGGAAGACCTTTCTCAAATTCTACGAAAGGAAAAGCAAGAGCTGTGTCTGCCTCTGCCAGTTCCCACCTGCGAACCTCTTACACATGATTACTAATGACAATTAATAAATTACGTAGTACAGTAAAATTATATACAGAAAGAAAGAGAGAGACAGTAAATATAACGTACTGGAATTGGCATATGGTTTGCTTGTACCTGAAATTGAGTACAAGGTGGTGCAGAAACACAGCAATCTCCAATTTGGCCAGCTCCAGACCTGCACACAGCCTAGGGCCTCCTCCGAATGGTGTAAAATATGCATGTCCTCCTTGTTTCTGGAACATCACCCATGCACTAGTTACTTACAATCATAAATTAAATTTCAGAATGGTATTTGAAACGAGTGGTTTTTTTTGTCGGTCTAGTAAAAATTATTTGCTTTGTTATTATGTTAACAAAAATTATAAATTTTTAGCACTGCACTAGTGCAGTGATATTTTAATGCTTCTTCAGGTAAGTAGATAGCACGTTACTGGTATATTGACAAATGAATAATAATAATGATTGCCTGGCGTGGCTGGCTCCTCACTGACCTGCCATCTGCATGGATTGAAATCCATGGGCCGGTCGTACACGCTTGCATCCATGTGCACTGCTGCAAAAACTGGCAGAACTTTCCATCCTGCTGGGATATCATACCCTGAAAAATCCAACCAGCAGTATCATCATGTCAAGACTCTGACTGCCAAAAGGTCTGAAAAAGCAAAGATTTCTCACATGTACTTATCAGCAAGCAAGGAAATGCATGGTGGTAGTTAGGCTTCTGTGATTATTCACAACAAACAAGAAGAAACAAACACGGGTGCAGGTCAAGTATAAAGCTACTTTTGAGAAAATCTATGCTCCCCACATGGTGGATTTTAGTGGTCAGCACCAATTCATTCATGCATGATTCTATTTCTGCTCAACTGCTTAACATGCAGTTTCAAGATATCAAAATGGGTGCGGTAGTTTTGCACTTTGTAGATCTTTGAGATGTAAGAGTGTCATCATAACCAAAATCTGAACAAGATTATTGCTAATCTTGACTAAGGTACCACCTGCCATGCCATTTTATCAAAGAAAATTGATGGCGGGTGGTGTATGACTGTATTCCATTCGATTAATTAGGATTTATGCGGATAGATGAATCATACAAATACCAGCCTGGTTTGGGGTTTAGAGAATTCAGCCCGTCGCAGAAATTCTCTTTATTTGTATGGACTAGTGACTATAACAATCATAAAGATCCGCGTAAAGCATGATTTCGATATTTAAGATTTTTAAACCAAAAGACAGCCCTAACGTCTATTTGGATAGAGAGACATGATAAAAGAATGTATTATTGAGTAGTCAGATAGTAGAGACTATCCATAATTCTTACCTTTGAATTTAACATCCTTCAAAGCCCTTCTGTGAACAAAGCGAACCACATTTCCAAGTCTAAGGGTCTCCTGTATGACCTGTTAAAACCAATTAACCATTCAGAAAATCAATAAGCAAGCTAAGTCGTCAACTATTTCTTTGGTAAATTAATAAGGAAGCAACGAATGAATCAGGGCAGGATTGTGAATTATGGCTGCATGGCATACATGTTGGGTGTAGTGCATGGACTTGTAGTCTTCCCATGTAAGCCCTGGATTGTGTGGTCTCTTCTCTCTTATTTCTTTTGCAATTGCGCAGTGTTCTCTCTTTATGAGCAGACGCATAAACATAGCAAATTTAGCATTATTTGTTGAGTTCAAAATCCATAGTAATACATCAGTATTTGTATGTTTATAGTTGATGCCCTCAATACTCAGTATCTATAATTATAAATCATCCAGTGCCATTTGAGAGACATGAGACAACAGTATCACCTTACTTAAGTCATGATGTATGTGTTTAGTTACTATTTACCTTTAAAAAATCCATAACATGGGGAGAATGGGCTAGGAAATAAAGAGCCAGAGTGAGAGCAATTGCAGAGGTTTCATGCCCTGCAAAGAGAATGTTGAGAATGAGGTCCAGTATCTGCTCCGTCGACAGACTGCCATCTTTCATAACTGAGCTCAACAGATCATCTTGAACCATAGACCGATTATCCTCTTTCTTTCTTTCATCCATGATCCGTCTAACCACATCCAGAATCTTGCCTCGCGACTGCTCCAAATATAAACGCAATCATATATATTCATCGCCAACAAGTCAGATGCGTTCATATGCATGAAAAGTAAATAAAAAAATAAAAAGTCAGGACTTGATTATTGAGGGTGACTGAACCTTGAGAGCTCTTCTGTAACTGGTGCCAGGAAGGTTTATAGGAGCCGAGATGACACCCTTCATGAATGTGAAATACTCCTTCATCAGATCATCAGTTCTGGGTTCGCCACGATCAAAGCTCAAAATTTGCTTCGCCATGAGATTAAAAGTAAACTGTATCATACCACAAGCAACCTCATCATTAATGGTGTGAAAAGCATAGGTTATGTTAACTAGTAGCAAGATTAACATTGAGAATATGGTTGATACNTGTTAACTAGTAGCAAGATTAACATTGAGAATATGGTTGATACTTGATACCTTGACGGTAAAAACAGGAAAGGATATAATCAGGATTGACACTAAAGAATGAAAATAAAAGGATCTAATAAGGCTTCTAATGATTACATAGTCTAAGATTCAGAAGATTTCAATGGTGGGAATGCCCTAACCGTATAACAAGAACATCATTAAGATTGAGCAAAAGCTAGTGTTAAACATGGTAAGTTTACAGCATGATGTGTTAGAATTAGAGTCATGGCTTCATGCTGTAAGAATTGGAATCTACTTACTGTCAGGGCAGCAGTTTAATTTTCACCTGCTGAAAGACAGCCGTTATATATGTTGTTTTGTTATTTAAAATCCCACCAAAAAAAAAAAAAGAATTAAAGTATATGGCATGGTTGTGTAGAGTATATGCTAGCTGTAGCAGTACCTTCTTGGCCTCGAGCTGAGCAGAGAAAGCTTTGTCGTCGTAAAGCCTCCGCCAAGAGTTGAGAGTAGCAAGAGTGTGGGCTTCTATGTCCATGAGCATTCGGCCTTTGAGTTTGGGAACACTCATGAAGTTTAGTGCTATGGTCCTCATTGTTTTGTGCATCTCTCCACCTAACACCAGCATAGACCACTTCCCTAATATTCCACCGATAGTGCTCGGATAACTACACTCAAATAACTTTCCTTCATTCTGCAATATGTACTTGTTAAGCTCTGCATCTGCCGACACTATAGTCGGATGCCCAAACAAATGTGACCTGAAAATCTTGCCATATCTGCCAAAACCAAAGCAAATAACTAGTAATTTACATCTTCTACTTGGGAAGTCAGTTTCAGTTTCAGTTTCAGATGCATGTTGGATATGTGCTGGACATTTAGACAAAAAAGGCACCACCAAAACATTTTTCCGACCCTTAAACTGGTAAAAGACTTACTTTGAGCAACAGTCCTCCATGAATTTGCCGGGTGAAGTAGCAGCATGAGGCTTGAGGTACTGGATAGTTTTTCCCACCACAGGCCAGCCCATGTTGCCAGGAGGCAGATTCTTCAAACGTTTATCATCAAGTGTTCTGCATCGTTGTTGTATGAGTAGTTTCAGCACAGACCACAGAAGAAGAAGAAGAAGGATGAGGCCTAAAGCCAATTCCATCAACCTCATCGCTGCCACAATCTTAATTACAAAGCTTTCCTGTACAGACAGTTGCCTTTACGCTGAACCCAGCCCAGATTCCATCGCTACCCTCCGAGCTGAGCTCAAGCTTTTGTGATAAATCTACTTGTACAGTCCTCCTAATGTATATATATATACCGAATACCAATTGCTGCAGACCTTTTCTGCTAATATATTCCTATTCCCTTGCATGGAAAATTATAATAGAGAATCGGATCAGGTTGGCTGATATAAAAATTGTGTCATTCACGGTACTTTTACTTCCTGCAATATTCGTTGCACAGGGCGGGCCGGCCCCTTTATTCCATGATACAAAAGCCGCTTCTTGCCATCTTTTCTTTCATTCCACCTTTTTCATTTAAAACACGACAACTACTGGTGCTGGACCACTCCAACTGGTTCTAGTTAGCGAATCACAAAGAACAACACTTTGTTTTCTGCTCGCATATGTGAACCCACATCCTCTCATTTTCAGCGTGCGTTCAAGTAGTATTGCAGCAGCTAACATAAAAACGAAGAAATGAACTACCCATGTTAAACATCATGCCACAAGAATTAGTTCTACCATTGCATGGCTGTGAGCCAGCCATTCAAAAAGAAATATGTCAAACACCAACCATCGATCCCTAATAAATCAAAACCATATAAAGTCTTGATCGAGTCCGAAGAGGAAACAAACAAAAGCAGGTCAAATTGAAAAGCTAGTACTAATGGCAGCAGCAGCATAGCAGTGTCTGTGCCGTCTGACAGGAAAAGAAACATGACCAGGTCAAAGAAAGAGGCTAGTGGGTGGATTTCTTTCTGGTTTCTGCTTCTTTTTCCCGTCCTGAAATTGTGAATGCAATAATTACAACACGGCCACTGTTACAGCTCAAACATAGCCAGTGCACATGAAGCCATGATGATCCATGAGATAAGTTAAGCCAAGCAGCAGTCAGAGAGAGAAAGAGAGAGAGAGAGTAGCTAGGCTGTGCCTGTGGCCACTAACTTGAGGAAACGCAATGCTTGTAACAATTAAAAATAGCAGAACCAATGATAAGAACAATAAGATGCCATGCTTCCGTGCAAGCTAACTGCTAAAGCAGGGCATGATGATGAAGACGACCATTGACATGAAACAAGAGATGCCTTTCTGCATAGAATATTGCAGGCCAAATTAAAGTAAATTCCAAGCATAGAAATTTTTTTCCTCCTCTAATGTGTCACATCCTGAAACCATGGAGAAAGGAGAGATCACTTATTCTTTCATCTGCGTGCCTTAAACTACAGGCATGAAGCGGGCTGTGATTGTGATTATTTAAGAGAATGAGGATATCCAGGTTTGAATTCACCCGCCTTTAGTGTGGATGGATGAAAGCATCATCATATAATCGTAGTCATCATAATCTCTGACCTCAACATTTGATCATTTGCTGCATAAGTATTGTGGCTGATTTATAATTTATGTTCAGAAGGTAGAATTCACCCACGCTAGCCAATCACGTTGTGCCGTGCTCACTAGGGCACGCATCATCTTTCCTTGTTCCAACAAATTCATCCATAGAATAGTCCACAATCATGGCTTCTGATCAAACAATCATGGCGTTCATGTCCATGATCTGACCACACGGAATGTAAGTTCCACTGGCTTTCCAAGAAAGTAAAATCTGGGAGATACACACAAATTCGTGATATTCTGAAACCATGATTGTCTGATACCTTTCCGCCCAAGTTTTCATCGTTGAAGGAGTAATCATGAACAAACACATAAGAAAACAAAGCTCAAAGAAAAAAAAAGAACATGCAGAGAAAATAAACCAGCAGTTAAATAAAATAGGGGGAGGTTACATTAAGGATATTAATTTAAAAATTACAATTTTCTAAAATAGTTGGAGGTATTCAAATTAAAACTACTTTTCGGTGGACATGAGACATCCACAAGGTAATAAGAAATAAAGAATAACAAAAAACTGTAAAAAAGAACAATTGTAATAAGAGGATCATAAAAGAAAACAAATCCGGTTGTGGCATTTGAACTGACACAAATAGTGATGCCAGAATAACAGTACTCTCCATAAACAGCAATAAGAGATTAATGTAATCTCTTGCCTGCTCAAAGAGGATTAGCTTAGAGATTACACTTTAAAAGTACAAGAAGAATAAATAAGAGCGTCTCAAACATTTAGCTTCTAAAAAGGAAGAATATATTTATTTCAAACTGTAGCAGATGCACCATGATTAAGACAAACTTGGCAGCCCCTCAAAAGATGCTCAATTCATTTCTTTGAAAAGAAAATTAGAAATTTCAAAACCTTCTACAGGACTTGAGCTGAAATATAATCTGTAAGGATAGGAAACAGTGAGGATATAGGAAATATCATAGTGAACAAAATAATCATGGTATGCTTAAGGATTGGGCAATTCAAAAATAAATACAAAAGAGATTATGAAGAAGTGCAAGCTTAATCTATTGTATTCTTGCATTCATTAGAAGTCTATTATTGAGTAATCACCATATAAAAAAAATTTTCTTTGCTTCCATAAAACAAAAATTCATAGTCTATGACAAATGAGAATTCATTACCAAAATAATTTGATTTAAATTGTGGTTGGTTATGTAAATGTTAAAAGTATTAAAACCATAACTAAATGGGTTTCAAACCCCAAAAAATATTGATAATGAGTAAAGAAAATTTAGAGTACATTACAAGCTTAACACTAAGTAAACATCATCAAAAAAAATATATGAAAAGAAAAAAATTCCTAATTTTAGGACTGTCTTATCAACTGTATAGCCTTTACAATTGATACTTTGAAAAGAAATAAGTGAAGAAAATTAATTATTAGTAGGGAGGAAGATCCTTGTCATAACAAAATTTAAATCACTTTTCAACATTCATGCTTAAACTTAACATAACAAAAGGATTTGAGATAGAGAATTGTGGCTTAATTTATTTGTATTATAAAAAGAAAGTGGTACTACTTATCAGAGATCTTCATCTCATTGCTTATTATTGATCTTATGATAGGAATATTTATCATCAACTATAACCTTCTTATTGATACTAGTTTTAATCTTTAAGTTAATAGTATTCCAGTTAGACAAGGAAACATTTTCCTTATGAGCTATCTATTTAGGCTAGTTAATACTTTCTCTATACCAGTAAAATTATACGTAAGAGATTCTATCTTCTATGGATTCTTTATTACCTTTTAATCATTCTTATCATTGACATTAACTTGATTTTTGATATCTTGAACTTTATATTATTTTTTATAATCTTTAACTTCAAAATATTTTTTCTTTCCTTAAAAATATTTTTTTTTCAGTAGAACAAGATGAACACCAAATAAATGTCCTTCATAATAGCAAAAGTTGCAAGAATTAGGAAGATTATAATATGTAATTGGCTAAATATAAGTCTTTCCTCTTGCTTATAATACTAATTCCTTTTTATAATTAAGAAGGTATATTTCAACAAAAAAAAATCTATGAAAACTAAAAGTTATAGAAATAGACTCTATATGCTTAATGGGACCAAGAAGACTGACAATTTCTTACTCAACTTTTTGAAAAATTAATGGAAGATTATATAACTCGACAAAACACGGAACTTTGGCATATTCTTCAAATTGGATATAAAAATTCAGAGCTCACTTATGAATGATCAACACTACATGCCTATGTATAAAAGATCTTATATCTAGGGTGCACTACACCATCGAAGCATTCCCTAACTCAACAAGTAGGGAAAAAATAAGAATAATGCCTAGCATAAAAGACGTGAATGTCATCTTTTTCCATCACATCATTTAATTTCAAAACAAAACTTCATTTCTCAGGTAGGTAATCCAAAATTTGAATGAACATATATTGTAATGAAAGATCAGCAACCAATTACTCATAAACAACATTATAAAAAAACAAAATTGGGTGTCTTACTTGCACCAATATCAATAGAAGAAGGCATCCCAATTTTTTTCTCAGTAGCTTGTAAATTTGCATTTTTAGAATTAGTAGAAATTTCTACATCAATAAAAG
>MNCI01007313.1:69485-84877 GCA_015680685.1 Gnetum montanum
GTTAATGAATAGTTAATGTAAGTTAGTCACTTAGTTCTCTTCACCTTCCCCTATTAGCATAAGACATTAAAAAGATAAAAGTTATAAAAATCATATACCTCAAGCTTACTTAACCATACAACCGTGACAATACAAGTAAGTTTGGAAAGACAACGATTGATTAACCTTCAGTGTTCCATTAAGATGCGTAAGCACTTAGTCCTTGGAGTTCAACCAGATCACGCATGAAACGCTTGTATTGGTATGGTTTAGTGTAGGGGTGCCTCGCCACTTATCATTGGCACTGTTGCCAGGGACTTAGTTGTTTGTGCGCTACGTAGAATATAGGAAATCATTCATATCGTTGGGAATCTAGAACGAACCCTTAGGGTTAATCAAGAAAAGATAAGACAACGGTAAATCGCACAGTGAACAAGACGAAAATGTCTTCTTCTTCACACAAGAGTACTTCACCGCCTAAGACTAACACAAGAGACAGTCAATGACAGAACACACGTAACCAAGATCTGCCAGTTCCTCAACAATTTTGTGTGGTATATACTCATCACGATGAGTATGTACCCGACTTTACCTTTATTCTCCATCAAGATGAACAACTGCGTTGGAGAGACTTGGAAGGTAACATAGTGTTGCCTCCAGACTGATCAATCCCCAACATGCTCCTTCATGCTCTCTTACGAATAGGCATGTAATTTTTGTACGCAAAATATGTTGCATGCCATCATGACACAGGGGACTACCATCCCACAAAAGAGAAGGTAGAAAACACTATCATGGCGATGGTTCTCCTTCTTCTTCACCTTCATCGTCATATTCACCATCTCCTTCAGTATTCGGCCGCAATCATAATGAAACCAACCGTGAGGATAAAGGTAAACAAAGTGAAAAACATCGACGAGACAGTCGAGAATGAGGATGAGGGCAATCTAAGGAATCAAGGCATGGAAGAAGGGAGAGTAGGGAATCGCATAGACACCATAGATGCTATGAACAAGATGACCACTACTCACAACTAGAAGCATGCTAGACATAACGAAGGCTATAAGAGTTCCCACAAGGCACCAAAAAGATAGTAGAATCAAGAGGTTAGACATGAATAACATCCCACGGTTTGAGGGGGGATACAACACTGATCCTCAAAACCATTTACAAGCATTCCATGATGCATGTTCCTTGTAGAATATAGAAAATGAATGGTAAAAACTAAAGCTGTTCCCAAGGACACTGGTAAAAGAAGTTGAGAGCTGGTATCGGTCCTTAGAACTGGAATCCATTCGAAAGTGGAGTATGATGTTAGAACTATTTAATGATAAGTACCAAACATACTCCTGAGTGTCTAACCTATGAAAGAAAATCTGAGGATGGAAGCAAGGAAATCAGGAACCCTTGGATGCTACCATGGGCCACTATTACGCACTGCTACATCATTGCCCTGGCCATGGTTATTCATAATGGGATCAACTATGCCATCTCATGGATGGACTTAGGCATGAAATAAGAAGAACCCTTGGAACCTATGCCTAAGAAAGGTTATCGAAGCTTAGGTTTCATCAAATCCATAGATTGTTAAAGCAAGTAGCCAAAGAAGAAGGTGAGCTATGGAAGAGAGAAAGTGCGAAAGAGTACAACTGAGCTCCTTCCCTTCGAAAGAGGGGAGTGAGATTCTATGAGGAGGAAGAAGAGTCACCACTCGAAGAGATGGTAAATAGGAAAACTTTGCCGCTCCAAAAGTTAACAACCGAAGTATCGACAAAGGTAGACCAAATGTGGGTCTCCTTGGATAGTAGGTTTGAAACTATTCTTAAAATTGTAGAGGAGTCTAGAGAGCGAGGTAGTGACCATGACAAAAAGAAAAAGAGAGAAGTAGAAAATGCATGTAACAAGGGTCAGGGTAAAATGGCCATCATCGAAGAGGTTGTGAATTCAGATACAGACAATGACGGTGGATGTGAGATATGCCAATACGACCATCCTAAGGGATGTTGCCCAGTAATCTCACATCTACAAGAGTCTAGGTTGTATGCACTCAACCCATGATTTCATAAATGGCAAGCACCCCGACGGTTACCTTATTTCCAAGGTAACCCAAAGCAGTTCCACCAACCTTTAATGTATTATCCAAGTGGAACTCCACCACAACCCTTTGAACAACATCAACAATGGCAATACCCACAGTCATGGGGGATGCCACCACCAAGGCAGCAATACCCCTACTTACAACCAAACCCATATTGCTACTACGTGTAGCAGCCAATCTCTCCACATAACTCTGTTGGTCACGTTACACCACAACATTACTACCAAGCTTGGGAGTATTTTAGAACTCCTTCTCCTAGGGGAGATAACCTGCAAACATACCATCCTTCAAATCCTTCCGCAACTCTCACACCAATAGCTCCATTACCACCTGCTCTAACAATGCAAGGGGAACTCCCTACTCAACCGCAGCAATGCAATGTCACAAGGGCTGTGAATCCTCAACCCGAAGTTGGTTCTGACAACCTTATGAAGAAAAGCCCTTTCTTCAGAACCAACAGTCCAACCAAGCCCTTACAACCACAAGTGATTGAACCTCTAAATGCCTCTCCATCAAATAAGGCTTCAGAGCTCCCTTCAAACCAAATACTGAGCTCAATGCACATGGTTATGTTAACACATACCGTTACTGACTGGATTAAGGAGGGCCACCCTCCCAAGAAATTCTCTAACCCCTTAAGCCCTCTAATCTCTCTCCAAGTTGCTGGGAATGAACCATGTAAAGATCTTCTGGACTTAGGTTCCAGAGTCAATTTAATATTGCAAGAGATGTACAAAGCTTGGAACCTGCCTTCATTAAGGAAGAGCAATATTTGCCCAGAGCTAGCCGACCAGTCCCTCACTATTCCATTGGGAACGGGGGAGGACATTGTTACCACTGTGTGTGGGTGGCCATACCCAGCTGATTTCCTAGTGATACAAGTAAACAATGATAAAGGGAACTTCCCAATAATCATGGGAAGGGCATGGCTAAGTATCATAAATGCGCACCTAGGAATCTACGATCTTTCCCTGGAAATATCTAAGGAAACACTTTTGGAAAGATCAAGAAGAAGAAGGTTCCATGCATCACATACAGTGATACAAGGTATGATTGTGTGCAGGAATGTTCAGCATTTCCTGCATGCAACCGGTGTGCACAAGATATTAACATACAAAAGTGCCTGTATGTAGCAACCACACAACAAGAAGACACCCAGTGATTAATAGCTGATCAAAAGAGCAACTCACCAACGTGCATGGAATTGACTAAGGGAACAACCTGCACCTACATCAAAAGCTTAGATGCACCTCCTAACTTAGTCATGGGGGAGACAGCCACCTTTTTTGATCAATTGAGACCCTTAGTTCCTTTTTAAGTTTTTTTTTTACACATTTTTGTTTTACAAATTTCTTTAACCTTTCTTGTTTTTGTTTTGTAACATTGTTCATACTTTTGCATTTCTTTGTGTGGTTGTTTGTGTTGTTAAGTTTGTCACCTAATAAGTGCTCCTGATGGTGATATGAACTGTATTCTATTGATTGCTAATGTTTGGTTTTTACCTTTGAGTTATAACATTGATACTAAGGTATAGTTCTTTTGATATAATAGGCAATGAGTCCACATCATCCATGCATTCATAAATTTCTATGGTCTCTCTTAGCTTGGAATGTACAATCCCCTTCTTTAAATCATAGAACTATCAATGAATTGGTGACTGGGCATTTCTCAAACTACAAAAGGACTCAAGGATTGAAAAGGATGTGACTTCAAGGGGATTTGATGCATTTGTGCTGGCTATTCTCTTGGGTGCTTGGATGTTTTCCTTCTTGGGTTTTCCTTACCATTCCAATGTTACTTCATTGTTGGGAAGCTGAGCCAATAAAAATAATAAGTCTGGTGTGGTTCTCACGCAAAAAAAAAGTGAGAATTCAATGCACACCCCTTAGACAAAATAATCATCTGGGCTACAAGCACTAGTTATGTAACTAAACAAACATATTCCCTCTAACTAAAGTCCTCTCTTGCTTTCTACTTTTTCATTTCTCATTCCCTCAGAATGGTGGTGACTCTTTGAAGGAAGCATTCTTGTTACTTTAGGTGGATGGATTGGCCAAGTGTATTAATGCTAAGTCACTGGATGTGGATTGTTTGAGGCTAGATTTGGAATGAAATCTACTAAGTCACATTAACCATAAATACACAAGGGGCTATACACCACCTTTTTCTTGGAACTCCATTCCATTCTCTCTCCTCATCATTCTTTCTCCATTTTCTACCTCATTGTCGATTGTATCAATAGTCTATATTTTGGTTGATGCATTGTGTTCTTGTTGGTAAAATCTTGTGGTTAAGACTTTAACTCTTGCCTCCAAATGACATTTCCAGAGCCTATGGACTCTTTGAATGTGGGATTTTCAGGGCATTAAGGGCATGAGCCTACTTTAGGGAGGACCCACTAGCATTCCTAATTAGTGCATCATTTAACTTCTTTCCCTTAAACATTGCTGGAATCAACAATTATTTTATTCATTTTCACCTCTAACATCCATTTTATCGACATTTCCGTTGTTTCTTTTTCTCCATCTTTCTTATTCCTTCTATTTTTCTATTTTATTGCTACCGAAGGATCACTCTTAGTCATGGGGGTCCTAGTCCAATTTTTTCAATTTTCTCCTAACCCCTACACAATGGGTAGTCACCAGTGTTATATCTCCAGAATCCGTATTAGCCATATCATAACTCAGCCAATGGATCGTGCACTGAGGCAAGGTATCAATTACATTGTGATTTATTTATCCTTGCTAATAGAAGACTGTGTTGTGCATGCAAATGGAAATCATACAACAATGGACTAGAGCTAGAGGAAAAACTTAGGATGGATTGGTGCTGGAACAGTCATGCAAGGAATAAGATTGATGGTGCGGTTATGGATGGACAACGGAAGGCGCAATCCTAGCATCGACAGCAACACATATTCTCTCTCTCTCTCTCTCTCTCTCTCTCTCTCTCTCTCTNGTTTTCATTCAGTCATGGGGGTATGATGAGCCGCGATATTGCATCCTGCCTCATTATCTATAAATAAGAGGCAGCTTTCCTTGTTCATGGGGGCAAGACTTAGACCCTTAGCTAAACTCTTGCATTTTTACCATTCCAGAGTTAGAATAATTCCTATGTGCCCACAGTAGGAGTCATAGAGTGAACGGATCTTTATTTGAGCAAATTGTACCTAAGCACACATTTGTGTACGGCAATAAAGACAAACTTTATGATAAACCTTGCAGCATACAGATTGAGCTAAATAGTAATTAATTATTGTTGAATGTTTAAATGCTTTCCTATTTAATTAATTTCTCTCTCAACCCTTCATTCTCCTAGTTAAGTACACTCAATACGACTGCTTCAAGAATGTCTGTAGTGCTTGGTAACCCAGTAACGATTAGCATTTGGTAATCTCAGTAGCATTGCACTGGTTCAAGATGTGTGCGGCAAGTGGGAACGAATACTCGTGTTAAGAACAATTAGAACTTAGTTAGTGAATAGTTAATGTAAGTTAGTCACTTAGTTCTCTTCACCTTCCCCTATTTAGCATAAGACATTAAAAATATAAAAGTTATAAAAATCATATACCTCAAGCGTACTTAACCATACAATCGTGACAATACAAGTAAGTTTGGAAAGACAACGATTGATTAACCTTAAGTGTTCCATTAAGGTACGTAAGCACTTAGTCCTTGGAGTTCAACCAAATGACGCGTGAAACGCTTGTATTCATATGGTTTAGTGTAGGGGTGCCTCGCCACTCATCACCCCCATAGGAGAATTCTAAAGAAATCAAATCTACTCAAAAAATGAAGTGAAACAAAAAACTAGATTTACAATAAAAAAATTAGATTCACTACAAAAACATCAAATCTACTTTAAAAAGAAGAGTTTAAAACTAGAACTAAATGACTATAAGTATCCTAGGACATATAGACAACACGAAACTTTCACAATAATTTTGTTGAACATGTTAGTGGTACCAAACTTTCATAATACTTTCATTGAAAACTAAGTAATGTCTCCCTAATAATAAGTATCTCTAGTTGTTGTATAAGTGTAAATGTTGATAGATTGGGAATCTCAAAAATAAAAATAATTTGACTATTTATTGATGGATTTTTTAGATGCTAGGACATGCCCAAAATGTGATGTGCAGCAATCATAAAACCTAGTTGCTATGGAAAATGAATAAGAGCTTGCTAGGATGTTCACTAAAAATAATACATAATATCATTGACACTCTTAATAAAAAGAACATTAAAATTATCAATGCTAGAAAAAGTTTAAAAATCAACATTGCCTACCTCCAAGAAGCACAGTGGAAATTCCTCCTCCATTGTTGAATGAGCCACTCCTAACCCAACATGGAAGTCCTATTCCATCTTACAATGATATGCCATAAAGGAGCATCTCTTTCTTATACCAATTGAGGCACAACATGCACAACATCTATTGTGCTACAAAATTTCTATATGTATCCATTGATCAACCTTGGACTAGTTGATGAACAAAGAAGAAATAAAAAAGTAGATCCAAGTGTCAAGATCATGCTAAGGAACATCAATAATTTCATGGAGATGAAACTAGTGAAAATATAGTCTGAGTTATAAATCAAGGATGCTAACAAGATATTCTATTTAAGGAAGTTGGAGTGAAGCCAAGTAGAGGTATGACAATAGTAAGAAGAGATAAAGAGTATTACACTGCTAGTACCTGCACCCTTAACCAACATGCTTGAGATACAAATTAATCACCTATAAGCTAAGTTGTTCAAGGTGAAATAGGTTGGAGAAGAAGCAATGTTCATGAAGAATGGCCTAGAGAGGTAAATCTAGATGCTAAAGCATCAATCTGAAGAGTGTGAGAAGATGAGTCAAGAAAAGGAAAACCAAACTTGATCTCTCTCACCACGTTTAGAAGTTCAAGGATGAAAGCCATATCATGGCCTAGTTTCAAGACAAATATCTCCATACAAAAAAGGAGTGCTAGAACTTACAGTAAGAGCTAGCAAAGAAGACAACCTAGGAAACTAAAAAGCTCATAAAAATACACATGATTGAGTAGGCAACCTAGAATTTCAAGGTGTGTAGAGTACATAACTTAGTAGCTTATTTTCAATGAAAGAGTAACTAAAGAGTAACAAGAAGTCAAAGAAAAATCCAACTTATATGTCAAACTCCATCATATGGTCATAAGTGAACCAACACTATAGGAGAAAATGGATCTTCTAAAAAACATATACATCTTCTTCTACAATGTAGAAGTAATAGTCCCTAAGATGAGACTCAAGGAAGCTAAGGAGGACATGTAAGTCAAGTAGAGGAGATATCTGCTGTGGATCAAAAACTTTATTCTAGCTCAAGAAAATGTAAATACAAATACAAAGGAAGTAAAGACTCCCAAGAATAGACAAATGATCCAATCCAACCCTTATAACATACTCAAGTAAAGCAATCACACTTAAGAAGGATGATATAAGTAATTGGCCAAACACACAATCTCTCCTCACTCTTAGACTCTTAACTCACAACTTTTACTTCTTAAACACTCTTGAAGAAATGAAGGCCTAAGAGATCTATTTATACTTTTCGTCATGTCTTTTCATCTTTCTTAAGATTCAAAATTATAATTTTAAGTCCATTGGAATCCATACGAAATCATTATGTTAGCAAAGAAAATGTTTTTGGAGAGAAAGGATACATCTTTCTCAAATATAGAGAGTTCTCAAAGTAGATGTCTAGTCAAGGAAGTAGACATCTTCCTATAGACATCTTGTAGATGCGAGAGATGTCTTCATATAGATGCCTTGCAAATGCAAGCGACATATTTCTAGAATTGTACACATGACACTAGATTTCTTGCCTCACTTGAAGACATTTTGTCTACATAGTATACATTTTATCTTAGGTGTAAACATCTTTCTTGGGCCAAGATGCTAACAATGGACATCCATGCTAAAGATAAATTTCCAAATACTCATTCAAATAAGCTCTCCTTAATCCCCAAATTTCCTTGAAAGGGATAGGATAAGATAAACATGCAAAACACACATAAACAATCAAAAAACACATACAAACAATCAATTAAGGATTTCATATGTTCTGGGTGATGTCCTCATTATCTCTTCCACTCTTAAAATTTAAACTCATCTTTAAGTTGGTTGTATACTTAGGATAACATTAATCCCACACAAAGCTAAGTCTTTCTCATGAATTTAAATTACATTTTCAAATCCCTCATCAGTTCAATACATCAAGTAATCATGCAACTTTTGGACTCTTGTGCTTCTAGGCACCCTTGCTTATAGTACTATTGCTTTTCATGATGGCTTGGATGGATTTTTCTCTTCAAGTATACCCTTACGGATACTATGCTTCAAGTTTGATGCCATCACATTCCCATGGTATGGGATCAAATTTGAAACATTAAAGATACAAGTAATAGAAAAATTATTAGGTAATTTAATCTCATAAGTGTTTGGATTAATTTTACTCTAATTTTGAATGAACCAATCCTCCTTCACTAAATCTTGTAAAAATGCATATTTTTTCTATCTTTCCTTGCTCAAGTAGATCCAAACATAATTACCAATCTAAAAATTTGTTCTCTTTCCCTCATTGATATACAACTTATTTCTTCTTTTCTACGTGAGACTTAACCTGCTAATGTAACTCTTTCATTTGTTCAACAAAATCATAACTTAAAGAGGCACAATCTTCACATTTTCTCAAATCATCAATCATTCCTCATGAAAAATCATAATTTGCTACAAAGGAACTCTTACCAATGCTAGAATGGGAATCATTATTATATAAGAACTGAGCATGGGCCAACATATTTTTTCATCTTTGAGGCTAATCCTCACACAAACATCTCAATATCTTCAATAAAGGCCTATTGAAAACTTTACTTTTTCAATCAATTTGAGGATGATAGCCTGTAGAAAAATATAATTTGGTCCCAAGTAATTTCCAAAGTGGCCTCCAAAAGTGACTAGCAAATTTGACACCCCTATTATTCATAATGCTCAAGAGAATGTCATGTAATCTCACAACATGCTGAAAGAATAAATGAGAAACATGGGAAGCATCACTACTTTTCTTTTAATGAATAAAATGAGCCATCTTAGTGAATCTATTAACCATAATAAGTATGAAATCATGATCAAATCTTATCTTATGACTGTCACAAACAAAGTCCAAAGAAACACTTTTACAAGGAGCATTTGGAATTGACAAAGGTAAATAATAATCATCAATACCTTTCCCTCCTTTGATCTTTTGGCATACATAACATTCTTTTACAAATTTAACTGCATCTCTATACATAACTGGCCAAATATAATTTTTTCTCATAAATTCCAATGTCTTTGTTTGGCTGATATGTGTATCCATGTCACTTTAACACTTTTCTTCAAGAAGTTTGAACTTAAAGCCACATTTTGAAACATAAATCTTTCCATCCTTAAATAAAACCCCATTCTTTACATGATAAGCCTTCTATTTATAAGTCCTTCGTAGTAACGAAAAACTTAACTCTTTTCATACTTTACTAAACATAGTATCATTGGGATATAATGAAGCCAAAGAGTCAAAACCTTGAACTTCCACATTAGAAGAAATAACATGGACTCTAGACAAAGCTTCAAGTAGAACATTAGACTTGTCACTTATATGTTTTAAAACAAAATGAAACTCCTGCAATTGTTCCAACCCTTTCTTGTGTTTGGCACCCAATTTCTTTTGAGGGTTCAAAAATTAAAGTGCCCTATGATCAATTAACAAAAGAAACTTTGATCCAAGTAAGCAATGTCTCCAATGCTTGATAGCTTAAAGTATAGCACATAATTTCTTCTCATATACGCTCAACTTTTGTCTAGATTCATTTAACTTTTCAAAAAAGAATGAAATTAGCTTACCTTCTTGAGAAAGCACACCTCCAATAGTAAGCCTACTTGCATCCATCTCTACTTAAAAATCTTTGGAGAAGTATGAAATTTCCAAAACTAGAGCACTGCAAATTTTCTCCTTTAATGCTTAAAAATATTTCTCCTTTGGATCATCCTATAAAAAGGTTGAGTTTTTCCTCAAACAAGAGAGCATAGGCCATGCAATAGAACTAAAATTTTTAATAANAAAGAGAGCATAGGCCATGCAATAGAACTAAAATTTTTAATAAACCTTCTATAGAAACCAACCAAACTAAGAAAAGGTCTTACCTCTCCTACATCTCTAGGTAAAGGCCATTCACTAATTGCCTTAATCAAGCTTAGTTCCATCTTTACTTGGTTATTGGAGACAACATGACCTACATACACAATTTTCTTCTTCATGAACTGGCATTTCTTAACATTGATAATCAAATTAGCCTTATGCAAATTTGAGCATACCAATCTTAAGTGTTTCACATGCTCTTCCTCGTTAGGATAGTACACAAGAATATCATCAAAGAAAACAATACAACATTTACCAACAAGATCCCTTAGAACCTCATGCATGAGTTTCATGAAAGTGGCTAGAGCATTGGTTAGCCCAAAACACATGACTAACCACTCATATAAATCATCTAGTGTCTTAAAAGCTTTTTTCCATTCATCTCCTAGTCTAATCCTTATATGATGATATCCACTTTTTAAATAAATATCTGAAAATATTTAAACATAGGCCAAAACATCAAGAATATCATCCATTCATGGAATATAAGCCTTATACTTCATAGTAATTCTATTAATCTTGAATCAATACGCATTCTCGTTTCATTAGTATCCTTCATAGAAACAAGTACAACTGGAACAACGCAAGGAGAAATGGATTTCTTAATAAAACCATTAGAGGGTAACTCGCTTATGCAACCTCTTCTTTTGATGTGGAGTCATATGATAAGTCCCCTTATCTAGGATGATAGCTCTAAACATGAAATAAATTTAGTACTAAATGGATCTCATTGGAGGAATCCCTTCCAGTTTATCTTCAAAGACATCAACAAATTCCAATGCCAAAGGTTACACTTGTAAAGAAAGTTCATTTTGAGACTCCTCCTTACTTGTACTAATGGTAGAAACTATCACAAACCTGTGACCATGCTCTTCATGTGTTTTTTTTTTTTTTTTTGATATTTCCTTTTAGTTAGAAAAATTAAAGAAGAATTAAGAGAACTATTATCTCTATATTATTGCAATATAATTGCAATCAACTAATGAACCCCATCCTTTCTAGAAACTGACTAAATATTCCTATCTCCATTATAAGTAGCCTTATTATCATAGTTCCAAGGTCTACCAACACTATCTATGGGAAGAATATCATATTACACTTGATGTTTGCAAAAACCAATCTTAAAAGACAACATGCATTTTTCCTTTACCTCTTAGAAGTAGTCTCTAAAAAACCAATATACTTTATAGGGATTTGGATAAGGGATCTTCTTCAATCCATGTCTATCAACAGCCTTGGTGGAGATAACATTATCTTGAACACCTCTATCTATCAAGATTTAAATCCTTTTTCCACTAGATAGACATCTAGCCTCAATTCCAAAGATAATCTTCTTTAAAGGATCTTCACTACTATTGAGATTTCACATATATGCATTAATTTTAGTAATACCTTCAAATAAAGGAGCATTAGGATTACCTTCATTTAAAGACTCCCTTCTCAAAGGTTTAAAGTTCCTTGTCCTTTGATGTCTTAGGTTTCTTGGATTCCAATTTCTTATATCCTATATGTCCACGATTAAAGCATTATACCTTGGAAGCATTGTCATTTTCTTAATCTTTTCCTTACTTGGAAGTGTCCTTCTTGGAATCTTGGCCTTCGTTAGTCTTCTTTTGCTTTTCTTGTGAATTATCCTTAGCATTACCTTTCGTCTTAACTCCTTTGTCTCTTTTAGAAGATTTGGAGTCTTTTCCTTTGGAAGATTTAGTATCTTCGCTGAAATCTTGAAGAATTATTGCAATCTTTAGAGCTAAATCAATTGTCTCATCCAAGGTTAGAGATTTATAAAAGGTGAGTTCTTGCTGAAATTCCTTCTTAAGTCTACCTGAGAAGTAAGAAGCCTATTCATATTCATTGCAATATATCTTTTCTTGTTGAAAAGCAAAATTCCATGTATTATTCTTTGATATTTTTATCTCCTTTCCTCATATATTTAAGCCTTTGAATAACCTCTTATCTATGATGAAACCTTTCAAACCTTTGCTTTAACATGAATTACATGAGAGACCAATCTTTGATAGGAGTGCAATTGTTCACCTTATAAGAATGGCTTTACTTCTCCCATCCTATAAATGTCATGTCTTCCAATTTTATCTCAACATATGACACAGTATTCTACATATTCAAGCTTAATGTATTTTTTGATCATCTTAAGCCAAGAGAAAAAAGATCTAGTACCTTCCATTTCATAAAAGGATTTGACTTGAACATGAGGCATTCTTAAAGCATGTCTAAAATATTTAGTAAGAGCAACCTCAATTCCTTCACCTTATTTTCTTTGAGGCCTTAAAGAAAGTTTCTTCTTCCCATTCCTTAGAAAGATGAATCCTTGAGCCTTATTCTCAACACTTGAAGCATGAAAAAATTAATCATCTTGTTCTTCATCTTCTCCAAAATATTTGATTCCAAAAGGAATATCATGTTCAAGAGTTGGCATGGAGGAATGTCTTCAAGAAGGTCTTGATGAATAAGAATTTAAGTTATTCTCTTTCCTTGATGCTTTTGGTAAAGAAGCATGTCCTCTATTTTCTTCTAGCTTTTCATGTTTTTCAACAATGAGCTTGAGAGCACTTCTCATGTCATCCATGTCTCTTGACAGAACTTGAACTCTCTTCTTCTTTGGAACCATGATGAAAATGACCTAAAAAAGGCAAATTCCACAAAATTCTACAAAAAAGGTAAAATATCGAAGACTTCCAAGGAATGAAACAAGGGTTACTCATATCTTAGAAGAAGTAAGTTCAAGATATTTAAACCCTACCTCCTACAAGTCAATGGATGTCTAATTCTATAATTCTCTTCCAAATATTTAAAGATATTACAAACTTAGGGATCAAAGGAAATTTTCCAAACCCTTGGATGAGTGGAAAATGAAATAAGAAAGAATTCAACCAAGCTTGAGAATTTGAAGTGATTCCTTGTAATTGACATTAGGAATATTCACTTATACAACTATCTTCAATTCCAAATGCTTTGGTACTAATCTGATGAGAACCTTGCTTGGATTCCATAATCCAAGATTTCTCAAACCAAAAACAAGCCAAATTAAACAAGAAAAAAAAAGAAACAACTTTATTCTTATTTAAGAAAATGTAAATATAAGCACAAAGGAAGTACACACTCCTAAGAATAGACAAATGATCCAATCCAACCCTAGCACCACACTCCAGCAAAGCAATCACATTCAAAAAGGATGATCAAATTATTTGACCAAACCCACACTCTCTCCTTACTCTTGGACTCAACTCAGAACTTTCACTCCCTAGATATTCTTAGCTCAATCGTATGCTAAGAGATCTATCTGTACTTTTTTCTCATGTCCTTTCATCTTCCTTAACATTCAAAACTATAAGTTTGATTACATTGAAATCCATACAAAATTATTATGTTGGAAGAGAAGACATCTTTGGAGAGAAAGGAGATGTCTTTTTTAAATGCAAAGAGTTCTCAAAGTAGACATTTGTTTAGGGGAGTAGATGTCTTCCTATAAACATCTTGCGAATGCAAGAGATGTCTTCCTATAAACATCTTCCCAGAATTGTTGCATATGACAGTAGACATATTGTCTCACCAAGAGACATCTTGTCGACATAGTAGACAACTTCTCTTGGGTGTAGATGTCTTTCTTAGGCCAAGTTTCCAAGAACAAGACATTCATGCTGAAGCTAAACTCCCAAATACTCACCCAAATAAGCTCTCCTTAATTTCAAACATCCTTGAAAGATTCAAAACAAGGAAAAGATGCAAAAAACATATAAACAAATAAGAAATACATACAAACAATCCATTGAGTATTTCATATGGATTAGGTCATGTCCTCATTAGGTTACTTTTTATATCAAGCAGGCATGTCAAGGGAATTTCATCCTTAGCCACTAGTCCCTAGCTCTTGTCAATGAGGTGGCTTGTCTTATACTATAGTCATAGTTAATTTTCTATATTTGTAAATCTTTTTCATTGATCATGTCTAGTTTCTAGTCCCTGTTTTATGTTTTGGGATGTAAATGCTATGGGACTAGCTTTACTCAACCGTGAAGAAATGATGAGTCATCAAGTGGCATTTTGAAAGTAGATTGTAAGCCATGAACTTAGGAAGTGATGAGTGGCGAGGTACCCCTACACTCAACCATACGAAACGAGCGTAGCAAGCGTGATCCGGTCGAACTCCGCAGACGGACTAGTTATGGTACCTAGATCGTTAACCTTAGGTCGCAATTCGCTGTCTTCCCACCTGGACTAGTATTCATATTTTTCACGTATGGTTTAGTCCAGAGTGAGGTGTATGATGTGTTGCTAATTCTAACGCTACTCCTGAAGGCAATGGGAAATAATATTAACTAAGCTAAGCTAGGAGGAAAAGGGTAAGAAAGTCTAATCTAGCCTAAGTGCGACAAGCAGCCGATTCCTTGATCATCCATATACATCTTGCACCTCGTGCATGACTACCACTAGGATTACCAAGCGCAGATCCTAGGTACGCCACTGGGATACCAAGTAGTCACACTTAAATGCTCGTAATCAAGTCATACTCGTTCCTCGTTCTAGGAGTTTAAGGGTGAGAGAGAAAATAGTAAATAACATTAAATAAATAAACAAATAAATAACAAATTGAATGCTGCAATGATGAAGTAATCTCGANCGATATCGTAGGAAAGACACGATATTGTGTATGCGATATCGCGGGGGATGCGATATCGTGGCCCATGCGATATCGCATCCCATCATACCCCCATGACTAAATAGAAANATATCACATACACGATATCATAGGAAAGACACGATATCGTGTATGCGATATCGCGGGGGATGCGATATCGTGGCCCATGCGATATCGCATCCCATCATACCCCCATGACTAAATAGAAACCCGTGCTTGAGTTACAAAGAGAACAAGTTCCATTGATTACATAGTGGATAGGTATGGGATTATTAACTAAAATAAAATAATGATGCAAAGTGGAAAGACACAACACAGAAAAAATGCTACAACTACAAAAAATGGGAACTCATGTAGTTCCTAGTGGTAGTGGCTCCTCCATGGGTGCTTTCCCTTTNATAAAATAATGATGCAGAGTGGAAAGACACAACACAGAAAAAATGCTACAACTACAAAAAAT
>MNCI01007313.1:89539-156063 GCA_015680685.1 Gnetum montanum
CGTATTGTTGTTGGAGTGTTTATTGGTGGCCCTGATAAAGGTACATGAGGCATTGGGTTCGGAGGTAAGGGTGCACCACAGCGTGGGACTTGTGCTGGGTTGGAAGATGTAGTGGCCTCTGAATTGTGTTGTCCCTTCTTATGGTCGTGTTTAAAGAAAGGACACTTTTGATGTTGCTGAGGGTTCTCACTGCTGTTGGTAGCAGTAGCACAAGTGTTGTTCATGGGCTATTGTTGTGGCACAAACACTTTAGGAACAGTTGGTGGCATTGTGGAAGGAGGGAAAGGATGATAATGTTGAAAGTTATGAGGAATATAAGGTGCACAAGGTTGTGGTTGTGTTGGAGGCTTGGGTTGATAGTATTGTGGAGAGTAGTATTGTGATGAGATAGAATATGTTGGCCCAAATAGAGAAACAGGATGTTGAATGTGATAAGCATTTGAGTTCAGAAAATGTGAAGGGTGCCTCCAATCTAGGGGTGGTCTCCCCCACAACTGGGATGGTTGCCACTATGGTCTAACACAATACCTCTATACGAACTCTGGATGTAATGTGTTTCCCCAATGCTCTTGTAGATGTAACAATATTGGGCATTGGCCTTTGGGGTGATCGTACAGGCATATGTTGCATTCATATGTATGATTAGTCGTTAAGCGCTTATTCCCTTCATTCTTTTTTTTTGATTGTCTATTATTTCATCCTGCCTCTTGGGTTATCAAAACTCTTATCTCCAATATTGTTGATATATTCTCCTCTTTTGATTCATCCATTCCAACATCTTATTGATCTTTGCCTCGGCTTCTTCTAACGATTGTTGTATTGGCAAAGATGAAGTTTCCACCTTGAGATTTTTTTATTTCTCCTTTGTAAGATCATGGACCTTTGTTGGGTTAATATTTTGGTCCTGTTTATGTTTTTCAACACTCTCCCATCTAGCTAATTCTCCTTCTTCTTTTGCTACCCGCTTAATAAGCTCTTGGACTTGGTGGGTTCGTAGTTCATATAGTTGACCTTGGGCATACGTTCCTAAGGCCTCTCTTGTTTCATTACGTAGCCCATCAATGATATGGTACATTAGCCTTTCCTCAGAAAACCCATGGCCTGGACAGTTGTTTAACAATGCGTAATATCTTTCTAAGGCCATGTCCAAGGGTTCATGTTGTGCTTGTTTCCATCCTTGGATGTGTTTCCTCAAGGTTGACACTCTTGCGTAGGTTTGATGTTTTTCATTAAAGACCTCTACCATTGTTGACCAGTGTCGTATCGAATTTGGTTTTAACGATCTATACCATACTTTTTCTTGGTCAACGAGTGTCATAGAAAAGAGCTTAAGTTTTTTCCAGCCATTATCAATGTTGTTCCATGCGCAGGCATCGTAGAAGGCTAGTAAATGTTGATGCTGATCTAAGTCATAGCCTCCTGAAAATTTAGGAAAGTTTCTTAAATCGAGCCTGGGTAGATGGCTCTCTTTACGATGCCTACGTGAGATTCGAACAGCCTCTTGTATTTGCATTAAGTTTGTAGTGGCCAATGGGGGTTCATCGTCATCGGGTAAGTTAGGCTTTCGTGTGTTGCGATGACGTTGTTTTTGTTCATGTTTATAAGAAACTCCCACTTCAGGTTGCATACTTCAATCTTCATCGTCATATAGTTTGTTGGTTCTCCAATGAACTTCCTCCCTAAGTGTGGCGTTATTGTGTTCTTGTAGGAGAGGCATTGTTGTGTGTGAATTTATGTGACTTTTTATAATTACTTCTTTCTAAGAGATATATCGTTAAGTCCTATATAGCAACCTTGTATGATATAACTAATCTAGATAACTAGCACCATCCCCGGCAACAGCGCCAATGATGAGTGGCAAGGTACCCCTACACTCAACCATACAAAATGAGCATAGCACGTGTGATCCGATTGAACTCCGCAGACGGACTAGTTGTGGCACCTAGATCGTTAACCTTAGGTCGCAGTTCGCTGTCTTCCCACCTGAACTAGTATTCATATTTGTCATGTATGGTTTAGTTCAAAGTGAGGTGTATGATGTGTTCCTAATTCTAACGCTACTCTTGAAGGCAGTGGAAAATAATATTAACTAAGCTANCAAACTGGAAAACAAAAAGTTATAAAATTAAAGAAAATGAAAAATANATCCGTACACATCTTGGACCTCGTGCAAGACTACCACTAGGATTACCAAGCGCAGATCCTAGGTACGCCACTAGGATACCAAGTAGTCACACTTAAATGCTCGTAATCAAGTCGTACTCGTTCCGCGTTCTAGGAGTTTAAGGGTGAGAGTGAAAATAGTAAATAACATTAAATAAATAAACAAATAAATAACAAAGTGAATGCTGCAATGATGAAGTAATATCGATCTTTATTTCCGGTCATGTGCGTGTCCAAGTACGTCACACTCAAATAAAGAATGCCGTACAATTACATTCACCACACTGCAGGCAAACATGGGAAAAATAATCTAACTCTAGAGGGATCAAACTGCCAGAGTTTCACTACAATATAAACTCTAATTGTCAAACAAGGGAGAGCCGCTTCTTATTTATAGACATTACGGCGGACTGCGATATCGCGTATGCGATATCGTAGGGAAGACGTAATATTGCGGGGGATGCGATATCGCGGCCCATGCGATATCGCGTCCCATCAGGAAGTATCATGGGCACTTTGTGTTTGTAGTTCTAAGTATGTTTAGTTGAGGTCTATGTCTCCTAGGCATGCATGCTTTCTTCCTATGTTACTTTCTTGGGTTATGTGCATGTCTTAAGTCTCTTAGGATGTTTCTGACCTTGTTTGAGCATCTTGCAGTTCTTAGGACATGTTCCCCTTGGTCCTAGCTTTTCCCAAGACTAATAGTTTAGTGCATGATATAAAGGAGATGTATTAATACCTAGGTATCAACACATCCCTTACGTCAACACCCCTATGTTGAAACACCTCTTGCATCATCCTTATTACCACATTTTGCCAAAATTGGTGATCTAGAACTACCAGGATGCATTGACAAACCTTTGTTGACACCAAGTTTTTTAACAAACTTGAACCATTTGATGACAAAATCTATAAATACCTAGGTTGAGCTCTTCACACGTGACTTTAATAACTTAGACTTCTTTTGAGACTTTTAGGCTTTTGGTGTCTAGTTGTGTGAAAAGTTTCTCTTTTCTTGGGTAAGTATAATTTTCTTCCTATTTTATGTGTGTTTTTGTAGCCCATAACCATTTGGTCAATGCAAAGTCTAGCATTTTGCATTGTGAATAAAACTCATATTTTCCTTATGTTTTGTGACTTGGATGCCTTAAATTATAAAAATATTAAAAATAAGAATTTCATGCTTATCATAGACATTTCTTAATTAAGTTATTTATTCATTTTCATCATGTTGAACTATGTTGATTCGTCTTACCTAAGGAGGTCATAATTGTATGACATGGTGTTGGGCCATCAAGGTTATGATTAGGAGATACTTTATGCTTTCTATGTGAGGCGTTGCACGTATCCCTTAAGAGATTATACCCCATTAGTTTATGTTTGTGTAAGCATTAACACTTGTCCTAGAAGGGATTGTAATGCATATGTTATTCATTATTTTATTCTTATATCTATAAGATATATAAAAAGTATATAACATAAAATCATAAACATTTTATCTTCTCTACATGTGGCAACACAGGTATCACATGAAGTATATGTAATACATATATCTTTTACATTTATTGAATGCAATGATATACACAAGTGTTCTTTGTGATTCACATTAACACCATCTTTAGAAGTTAACAACCAAATCACATTGCATTCCATATGATATAGTCTCATTAACCACAACTAGCAGGACCCTTATCACATACTTTAGGCCATGATAATTCTTGGTTAGCATTGGTATACATTTTTTACCTTGTGAGTAGTGGGTAGTAGGGTTGGTATTACTTGATATTCATATGATATATCTATTTTGGGATTCTTAAGGGTATAATCTTTAATACATAATCTACTTAAGAAGTAGTCATGTCAATAAATAGTTTAAATTAAGGTTGTATGGATTAGTATCGTGTTGTATCATCTATAGCTTGCATATTTTTATTTTGCAAGATGTTTCGAATCGTACTAAATTCATCATTAGTTACATTTGATTTCACAACAGTTAGAGAGAGAATAAATAGCATTACAATTAACAACTAGTTAAGATGTAGCAAGTAATGATTAGTTTTAGAAAAAACAACTAGCTATAGGAAATAGGGGAACAAAGAAAAAATTTTAAAAATATAACTACAATAAAAACAACTAGTAGTGAATAAAAAGAAATAGGAAGGAAAGAAAGGTCGAAAAAACTTTAAAGAAATATAACAGCTAACATAAAAATGGCTACTTGTAGGACAAAAATAATACAAATAAAGGGATATGGAATAACAATGAAGGATTATCCTAATTGTAAGAGTCTTGATTTAAAAGCCTCAATTCATGGATTTGATTTTGATGGGTGATGTTAAGTTATAAAGCTCTAATTAGACTACATATCTTGGGGTGTACCTATATTACAATTATTTCAAGATTCAAACACCCTTGAATAAAAGGGCAGGAAAAGTTAGGGATATAAGGGTTTTTGTTAGTTTAGTGGGTATATGGGCATAGTGTTTTAATATTTTAAAAAATAATGTTAAAAATAAATAAAAAATAATTCAAAAGGTTCAAGAGGGAAAAGGAAACCAAAAGTATAATGATATACCAATCATAATTGAACTCACAACTTCTAAAATATAAGGCAATGAGTTTGAAAATAAGCATAGAACATACAACAAACTATTTTTAAAAAAAAAATTAGCAAGAGAAAAGATTAAATTAAGTAGATATTTTAAGCATATGCTTAATTTTATTTAATATAAACCTCCATGATAAGTAAAATAGCTTTGATCGTTATTAATATTATTAGAATGAATTCTAGTTTCAACAACTTTTCTAATTTTTCTATCTACAAAATTATCTATTACACAAGGAATTTCACTATTATCTATAACCCGCTTATGATTTCTTTAGGAGTTATCATTTTTTGTGTTCTACAAGAGGTCATTTTGAAGATCCATTATTTTGTATATCTTTCAAGTACTCTTTCAATATACTAGGGAAAGTTCTACCAATTTCACAAAGATTTTATAAACACCATTATTATATATAAATTTTTTTATCTTTAAGACTATGAAAAAAGTTGGAGATTTTATAATAAGGCTTAAAGATTGTTATAACATCATGGTTTTTTTTTTTTCTTTTTTTTTAAATTCTAGCAACTTTCTCAAAAATACCTTTAATGTAGCAAATGTTGATGAGTTTTTTGTTCATTGTTATTATATATATTTTCCAACTCCATATTTATATCAGAAGGAACACCTATTTTATTTAGCCAAGAATAAATCAATTTTAAACATGCTTTAGTAATAATCTTTTTATCAAAGTTATTGAATTTAAAGATAGTGTTCAAATGATTAGCCTCTTAATGGAAAAAGGTTGTGTTAGAAATTTTGAAAGCTTTAATCATAACTTGGAAGATAAGGTCCACTATTGAGCCAATTATAAGTCTAATCCAATTTCTTAAACAAGAACAAAGAATCATCCAAGAGATTTTGTTGGAGTAAAAAGGATAAGCTACAAAGAAGGGCAGCTGAGTTGTACATCGATTTCATGCATTTATAAGTTGGCTAAAAATAACTACGGTTTATAAGTTGGCTAAAAATAACTATGGTCTATGATCTCCATTGTAAGCTCAACAAAAGTTAATAACCATCTTCTAAAATAATTTATATATGCAATATTCATAAGTACTCCTAACCAGAAGATTCTTGGGTATATTGAAGTTATCATAGGACAAAAAACCAAACTCTAACATCCATTATAAAAGATCATAGATCAAGGAAAAAATAAAGTAATTGCCAATACCAAGGAAAACAATCAAATATTTACCCTTAATCTATTGACAAAGTCATTATATTTTATTACAAACAATCAATCTCAAAATGAAATATGACATGCAACATTTGAACAAATATAAATATTATTTACCAATATAACAGAGCTAGAGATGAAAATATATTATTACGTCCGTTAAGATACTTTTTGAATCTCTTAAGTGGTGTATTTGTACAATTCAAGTAGTTTTGGTCCAAGTTAAAGAAGGCAATTTTAGTATACATTTAAAAAATTATCAAGTAGACGTTGAAAAGAATGATAAATATAGTAGTGATTGCATCTATCAAAAGACATGACATGTTTCCAAGGCTAACTCCAACCTCCACCTGTTCAACTTAGTAGTTATTAGTAGCAAGTTATTAGTAGCAAGTTTTATCATTACTGTTAAAGTAACATTTACATCATCAGCTGCTAAGTTTAAAACAGAGTTGAAAGCAGAATTTATCGAATGTTTCTTAGGCAATTTTTGAGCACATATTTGAAGGATTATAACATACAAGAAATTATGAGTCATAACTTGGAATGTAACAAGTAACCTGTTAACGTACGGCCACTTACAGTTCTCTCTCACCTGCATCGTCCACTCACAGCATGAATAAAAACCAACTTGTATTCACGATACGTTTTCACTGCCGACCACATTATTTGTGGTTTAATGCGATTCAAAAATTCATTCCTACATTTATGGATACATAATACGCATTTTCATGAATGGAATTTCATTTAGAATAACTATTATCATTGTTGCATTTTGCACTGGCCAACCCTAGAGAAAAGGTAGCGGATCATTATTGCGCTAAAGAAAACTATCGCCACCATCTACCAAAGATTCCCTTCTTGTCATCTTTCTTTAGGCGATTTTCAAGTGATGGAAATTCAACTGCATCTATTGCAGTATCAAGAACGATAGGCTTGCAAGGCACCGACACAAATGCTGGTGGAAACTTAGTAATGCATGCACTTTCAACGGTACCCAACGCCGATTCATATACATTTAATGAATCCATTAGAAACTTGGCAGAATTCTGCAATCAGGAAATGGGTGTTAAATAATGAATGCGTGTGATGGATTTTAATAATAAGAAACATATCGAATATCACAGCGTCTCACGATACAGATTTCCATTATTACTGAACGCCCTATTTTACACTAAATATGAAACAAAATGAAAAATTTTAAAATTAAATAAAAAATTTACTAAATATAAAACAAATTGTAAAATTTTAAAATTAAATAAAAAATTTACCTTTTCACCATCTGACAAGGACAGTGCAGCTACATTGTTAGATAGTTTGTCCTGTGTCTTTTTTGCTTCAGAAATTACTACTGCATGCTCTAAGCACATCTCTGAATGACATTTTACCTTCAACTCCTCCAAGTCACTCAACGCTACCTGCATATATAACATACAACCCACTGTCATTAAAGAATGCAGACTATGATTGCAGTTACGAGAAAAATGAAAAGGACCACAGATTCCACTTCAATACAAATCAATTTTGGCAAAGTACAACAGCTAGCAGTAATATGCACTTCTATATTAATCTAAATATGAAATTGAAACTGGAACTTTTACTCACTAAGATCTTTGGACCTTTCAGAGTTCCTTTTCAAAATTCCTTCACCGAAATGTTTTTTTTTTTTTTTTATAAGAAAATCAGTGCTACATAGTAGCTGTGAACCGGGATTACCAAACCAAGACCCTTATAACCTAGCTAATACCCCATTGTTACATTTGAATCAAACGACAACAAGAACATAACTATTGTCTTGTTACATTTCCTTGTTTAAAGGGCGTAAATTATAAGATCTCTACCAAAATGATACTAAGAAAAGAGAGTGCAGTTTAAAATTTGACGTGGATTTCAAGAAACCAAAAAACTGTGCATCCAAGGAAATCGTTTGAAAGGATAACAAGAAATTAGGTTTATGTCCAACTACTAGTGCAGGTTAGAAAACGTTATCGAGGATTGCATCTTTTGTTGAAATAAAATATTAAGTCCAGGTCAATTGTGCCTCCCAACATAAGCCTACTTAATTACTTTCTCGGGGCCGAAACACTATAGTGCGAAACCGAACGCCATAGATTGGGTCATCAAACATGCGGTTAGATGATGTTTCACGAACATACTTCATTTTCCAGAAAATGGCCTTTTAAATTTGAAATCGCAATTCAGCCTATGTTAACAGAAGCTCAGAGAACTTTCCTATCGCAACCAGTCTCTGCAGATATAAAACAGAAAGTGAAAGTTTTCATCTGGTCCATAATGAATCCCAAGGGATTTATTAGAGAGAATTCAGTTTCAATCATTTTTTTTTCTAACTTTTAATTTGCATCTGAGAAACATATTGGGATTGATCCTCAATTTTAGAATGCAAATCAGAAAGCCATAACACACATCTCCTTGCTAAAATGGAATTTTGTTCAATATATCTAAGGGGCCCCTTAATAATAACTTTACTGTCAGTTCAGTTCTTATACTTTGACCTTAAGAACCAACAAAAAAGCAATTTAATAGCAAAAACAAAAACAAAATTTATCCTTAAAGCATTTTTCACACTTTTAAAATTTGTTTAAATCTCAGAAACTGTAGGTGCATATTCATCTACAATTTTATTCTTGTTCACTCAAACTAGAAATTTAATCCCTTAATTAACTTAAGCATTCACCCCAAAAAATTAAATAAAATCATGGTACTCTCAAAGATTGGCTGAAATATGTACTAAAAATCATGGTACTCTCAAAGATTGGCTGAAATATGGTACTCTCAAAGATTGGCTGAGAATAGCCAACGTGTTGTGATGAAGCTCAGTGTTCACAAAACTGGCGGCCTGTTGGAGTCCTTGCATGGCCGATTCATGTCGACTCTGCTCCTCCGTCGACGTCCCCCCATCCGGGTGGAAGCACGCCGAAGTTCAACGGATCCAACCCTCAGCCACTGGTGCATGCTCTACTCGTGTACCTAATCTAATCGGCATTGTCTCTACTCCTCCTGCTCCCACTCCTACTGAGCTTGCTCAGCCGCCTCGCACTCTCTTCGAGTGGTTTCCTCCTGGATCAGTTCTTCTCGCATTTGGGCCCAGATCTCATCCACCAAATGGGCCCAGGCCACATCCGCTAGCAAAGCTTGTTGTCGTATTATCTCTTGTTCCTGTTCACAGAAACGGGTTTCCATTCCAATCCTTCCTTGTGTGAGGGCTTCATCTCATTTGGCTTCCCATTCCTGGTGTTCAGCGTCCCGCGCCACGGCCATGGCCTCCATAGCCGCTTGCTATAGCTCCTCATCACTTCTTTCGTTGTGCCCTGACGTTCCAGGCAGGGACATCTCCAGCACCGCCATGGGGCTTGGGGCCCTCTGTCCCCTACAACTACGTCTTCTTCTAGTATAAGTCGTTGCGAGCTAGGTCCTTGAAACCCCCAGGCCAGCTAGAGGGGATGGGCCAGACAGGAAACCCCCCAGAGGGGGGGAAGGCCCCCGCTCCGAATGAGGTTGCCCTGCCCCCCGCCCCCACCACCGCCCTCGACAGGGCCAAGATGAGCCCATAGTGGCAGCCTCACTTCTATTGTTGTACTGCCGCTAGAAAAAACCTAGGTAAGTTAACCCTAACTCCCAATTTGAGGCATTTAAGGAAAACAAAGTGGATGCCTTGGAGTTTTGACCCGTTGCCTGACTGTACAAAAAATCAGTCCTCAAGATCCGCTACTCGGGCCCAGATTGGGGCAGAGAGGATTTGGGAACTTGTCAGCTTTGCATGTGTGGCACCGGCCCATTGAAAATTTCAGCATTTTGCAGACCACACGTGGAGGGCAAAATGATTTCACCATCAGCCTGGGACCCCAGACACCTGGTGATCAAGGACTCTATGATGATGACCTCAGTGCCCCTAAAATAGGTTCAGTCCTTGTGCCAGTTAGCAAAAAAGGGCATCGTCTGGGAGGGCCAGTTCACCTACGAGCCGTGGCAAGACGTCACTCCAACCGCACCACTCCACTAGTTCCCACAGCTCCTAGTCTTCCTAAAATGCCACACAGTCAGGCTCGTAAGTTAGCATGACCCCCATCACGGCTTCAATCTCTCTCCACACAACTGTGACCTGGGAAAGCACCTGTGGAAGGGGGGGCAGTCTACGTAGCTGGAAAATTTTGTGATTTTGACGCTTCCACGCTACCCATAGAAGTAGCGTGGCTCGAGAATCGCCCGTAAATTTAATCAGGGGAACCCAACCTATTTCCCACCACATGGAGCACATGTAGGTGCATTGAGAAATGAAATGTTGAACGGTCTTGAGCGTGGTGCCACACAGTGGACATGTGTTGTCAAGAACGAGGCCCCCTCTGCTTAAAATCACCCGTACAGGCAATGCATCATTTTTCATCAGCCACAAGAAGACTTTACTTTTCTCAGGCAGCCATCCCTGCCAAATTTGCCGCCAACCTAGTATCGGTGGGTACATGGCCATCAACAAGTGGCGCGGTTTGAAATTCGACCATCGCTACACCTGCATTTTTCGTGCATGATTGCAAAGCATCTACCAGGGCCTCGAGTCCTGCACTCGTCTCCCACCGTATGTACTTTGCATTCATTACTCTAACCCATTGGGCCAGCTCCCCATACTGGCTCGTGAAACGTAGTAATAGGTGTTGCTGGCACAACGTCAGCTCATCCTCAAACTTTGAAATGCCCAGCCCCCACGCATTACAAGGGCGGGGGTAGTGGTGGTGGGGGTGGGGGCCACGGTGTGGGGGAGGGGGGGGGAGGTTGGTGGGGGGGAAGTGTTGCAAGGGGGCATCTTTGAGGGGGGGCATCTTTCAGGGGGGCTTTGGGGGGGCAGTTTGTTAGAGGTCGGGTGCATCTGGCCCTTGCGGCCCATGCACCTCCCTCGAATAGTTGTCGGGCCTAGGCTCCTAGTCTCTGCGGCCTCGGGCCCTGCACCCGACAGGCCGCCTCCTGGTGGCCGGGTTTTCCGCATTGCGCGCACCCGGTTGCATTGCTTCCCTAGGTTGTAGGACTACGTTTGGGTCCTGCCGCCGCCTCTAGGTTTTCAAACTCAACCTGGAGTTTTTCTCCCCCCCCCCCCCGGGGGAATTCCAAGATGGCCTCCCAAATAAGGTCCTTTTCCGCCAACTGATGCCAAACGCAGAAACGGGCGAAGCCCATGCGTTCCATAGACTGTGTCACCCGATCGAAGGCGATGAATTCGCCAAAGAATCCTACGATTTTCTGCAGGAAACCCAGATGCCAGAGTTCCCAAGGGATCCCGAAAACTCGCATCCAGACCGGGGCTCTGGAAAACAGGTCAGCCTCACAGTGGGCCCCTGGACGCCAAGGGGTCAATGCCAAACCCCTTGCTTTGTAGAACCACGGGCCGCCCAGCAAAACCGACTCCCTGGTTTGACTGGAGGGGAAAGTAAACAGAAGGAGGTCCGCGGACAGGCTGCGGACCCCGACATCCTTTATCTGCCACTGCTCCTGGGCCCAACGCCGGATGAGGTCCAACCGTGGACGTGCGCCCTGCGAGACAAACCGGCTGATAAGGCTCCGCTGCATCATGCGGACCCCCTTGATAGGGGGTTGGGTAACCCGGAGGTGCAGGGTGTTCTCGGCCCTAGAGTGGGCCTCGATGCTGCCTCCCCCCATCGCCGACCGAGGCATGTTCGCCGGCAGGGTGTTGCCCCCCGTTAGCTGGCTATTCAGGGTCCCCACCGCCGGCCCAGGCATGTTCGCCATTAGGGTGTTGCCCCCCGTTGGCTGGCAGTTCAAGGTGTTGCTGAACTTGTGGCTACACTGGTTCCTGCACCGGCTGCTGCTCCTGTCGTTGTTGCTCTTCCTCTTCCTGTCGCTGCCGATACTGTTGCGCCTGTTGCTACTACTGCTGCTGCTGCTCCTGTTGCTCTTGCTCTTGCTCTTCCTCTTCCTCTTCATGTCGCTGTTGCTGTTGCTGCTCCACGTTGCTCTTCCTTGCTAAGATTGTTGAGAGATGTTTGTTTAGTGGGGAATAGATTCATGTTTTAATTGATAGGGGAGCCCAAAGAAATGTTGTTTCTTCTAGGGTAGTTGCTAGATTGGATTTGGTAACTAATCCTCATCCTAAACCTTATAAAGTGCATTGGTTTTCTAGAGATTTCTCTCAAGAGGTGAGGGAACAATGTACTTTGAAATTTAAAATTGGAGGTTTTCATGATGTGAAGTGTGATGTACTTCCAATAGACTGTGTTGATATAATTCTTGGCAGACCTTGGAATTTTGACAAGGGTGCTTAGTTTGATGGAGCAAGAAATGAATGGTGTGTAGCTAGATTGGATGGAATTCATGAGTTGATTCCCATGATAGTTGAATAAGTGAGACAGCAAAGCTCACTTAATGCTTCCTTAATCCTTCTAGGAAAGAGAATACATCAAGAAACATGATGAAACAAGTTTTAGATTTGTTGTTGTATCAACAATTGCTTCTAACCACGATGATGTGCAAGTTGAAACCCTACAAGTGTGCTAGGCTTGAAAGAGAAATTTTCCAAGATGTTCAAGGGGGAATTGGATGGATTGCCACCAATGAAGAACCTACAACATCAAATTGATTTCATCCCTAGTGCTACCATTCCAAATGAGAGAGCTTACCAAATGGCACCAAATCAAAGGGCTGAATTGCAAAAGCAAGTAGAGGAGTTACTTGCAAATGGATTCGTGAGGGAATTCGTTTCACCTTGTGCACTGCCAACAATGATAGTGCCAAAGGACATTGATGAATGGAGGATGTGTATTGACTTCAAGGTAGTGAACAGAATAACAACGAGGTACAAGTTTCCTATTCTAGGGATGGACGATATCCTTGATATCCTTAACAATGTAGAGCTTTTTAGCAAAATTGATTTGAAGAGTGGTTACCATCAAATTAGAATCAGGCCTAGTAAGGAATGGAAAACAACTTTCAAAACACTGAATAGATTATTTGAGTGGTTGGTGATGTCGTTTGGGCTCACTAATGCACTAGGTACATTCATGAGGTTGATGCATGATGTATTGAAGACCTTAATTGGTAAGTGTTGTATTGTCTTTTTTTTTTTGGCGATATTTTGGTGTATAGGTCTAATGAGGAACAGCACTTGGATCACTTGTGGATGGTGTGTATTAAATTATAGGAGGCACAATTAGTGATCAATGTGAAGAAAAGTCATTTCTTCAAGAGGGAAATCACATCTTTGGGGCATGTTGTTTCTAAAAACCAAATTCGAATGAAAGTAACAAGGTGAAGGCTATTAGGGATTGACCAACTCCTAAGAATGTTGGGGAGGTAAGATCATTCATTGGTTTAGCAGGTTTTTACAGATAGTTCATAAAAAAATTCAGTAGTATTTCTTGACCTATGTTTTCTTTGTTAAAGAAAAATAAAGATTTCAGGAGGGATAATGAAATCCAAGTGAGCTTTGACTTGTTGAAAGCAAGGATTACCAGTGAATTGATGCTTGCAATTCTGACATCCAAGTGAGCTTTGACTTGTTGAAAGTAAGGATTACCAGTGAATTGATGCTTGCAATTCCAGATTTTCAGAAGCTTTTTCAAGTGGAGGTGAATGCAAATGGACTTGCCATTGGTAGGGTACTTTCACAACAAAGAAGGCATGTTCCTTTTTTGCTGAAAATTTGAATGTGTCAAGGCAAAAATACAATGTATATGAGAAGGAGTTGTACACTATTCTTCAAGCAATCAAGTATTGGAGGCATTACTTGCTGCCCAAAGAGTTCACTTTGATGACAGACCACAAAACACTACAATTTCTAAATTCCCAAAAGAAGTTGAGTGCAAAGCACATGAAGTGGGTTGCACAGTTACAAGAGTTTTAATTTTCTGTTGAAACACAAAAGTGGAAAAGCCAATGTGGTGGCTGATGCATTGTCCAAGGTGCATGTGGTGAATTTCAATATACCTCATGTGGAAGGTATGGATGATTTTGCTAATTTGTATGAGCATGATGTTGATTTTGGGCATTTTGGGAGAAGCCTCAACAAACCATTGTTAAGTAGGATAGACCACTGGACGGACTATCGTATTCAAGATGAACTGTTACTCAAGAATGGGAAGGTATGTGTTCCTAATTGTGATTTTAGGAGAAGATTTTAGTTGAAAAGCATTGCAGTAGCATGGCAAGTCACATGGGCAAGGATAAAATATTGGAACATGTAGGTAGGCACTATTTTTGGCCTAGTATGGAAACTGAAGTTTCAAAATTTGTTAATGAATGTTTGACTAGTCAGACATTCAAATATAAAGGAGTGGATGGACATTACATCCCTTTGCCAATTCCCAAAGGTCCATGGAAAAGTACATCTATGGGTTTCAAAAACCAAAAGTGGGAACAATGCAATTTTTTTTGTTGTCGAAAGTTCTCCAAGATGGCACACTTCATTTACTGCAAAATGGTGAATGTTGATTCTCATGTTGCAAACTTGATTTTCTAGCATGTTGTAAAGTTGCATGGAATTCCTTTAAATATTGTTAGTGAGAAAGACTCCAAATTCACTAGTCACTTTCGGAGATGCCTTTGGAAGATTTTAGGGACAAAATTGATTTTTTTTTAGTGCATATCATCCACAATCTAATGGCCAAACAAAGGTGGTGAATAAATCCTTGTTGAACATATTGAGATGTTTGTGTGATAGATAACCTAACAAGTAAAAAAACTTCTTGTGTCATGCTAAGTTTTTGTACAATAATGCTTTTCATGTTGCTATTGGTAAAAGCCCATTTGAGGCAAACTATAGTTTAAAATGGTGGACACCTTGAAGAGCTTTCATGGTGAAGCTCAAATTAATGTTGATTTTGTACAAAAGATGAGGGATCTTTATGCACAAGTGAAATCAAATCTTTAAGAAAAAGGCTGAAGAGAGAGTCCTCAAGAGAAATGAGGGCAAACATAAGCCAAATTTTACTATTGGTGACTTGTTTTGGATGCACTTGAAAAAAAATGGTTGCGAGGTGTTAACTTCTCCAAGTTGAAAGCCAAGAAAATAGCACCTTTCAAAATTAAGGCCAACATTAATAATAATGCTTTTGAAATTGATTTCCCAAACAATGTTGATATGTCTTTTGTGTTTAATGTTTCAGATCTTGTGCACTATCCTAGACCAACTAATGAGGAGACCTTACAAGGCAACATTGATGAGTTGAAGGGGAATATTGATCAGTCCAAGCCTTCAATGGAGAGGAAGGCAATCATATTCAAGCAAAGGAAAGCTTTCAGAACTCAGGGAGTGAAGAGGCCTTAGTACTTGATCCATGGAAGGATCCCATTGATGATGTTGTATGGGTCCATGAGACCAAACTTCATGAGTGGGGAATCATTGCAACACCTACTCCCTTATTCACATGAGCTCACTTTTTTAAAGGTGGGAGAGCTGGTGTAGGGACACCTCTTCCAATTCCCTTGTTCTCTTGCCTATGTGTTTGTTATTGCAAGTTTTGGGCTCCATGTAGACATCTTGGAGGCCATGGAGTCATCTTGCCTGAGATTTGAGCCTTAGGAGAGATATATTGGGAATTTTTGCAGACATCTTAGGCGAGACATCTCACTGGAGAGGAGATATCTCAATTCAGTGTGAGACATCTCCGGATGGGCTGAGATGTCCTAGCTACAGCAGAGACATCTCAGGCTCCTATGAGACATCTCACCAGAATTGCTAGTTTCACAGTAACACATCTAAGAAAGGCTAAAGACAATCTAAACGGGCAGGGAAACTTCCAAAATTGTCACTCCAAGTTTATAAATAGTCAAAACATGGGAGAAAAAGATGGAAACAACAGAGGATCTTCAAGTTGAGCTTGAAAAAGATTTCCTAAGGTTTTTGTCTTGTTTGGTTAAGAAATATGGATTGTGTTTCATGCTTGTACCACCATGAGAGGTCATGAAATGTCATAGAGAGATGTGAGTGAGATGTCATGAAATGTTAAAAGAGCACATGTGAAGAATGCATGAAGTGTTTACAACTCTTGGTCAACTGGGTAAGTGTTAGCCTAGTCTCTCTTGTGTCTTGTGAGTTGAGATCTCAGTCCCAAGTTATGGGTGTGATTCTCTATCGATTGTGTCTTACATTGAGAACAATCATTGTGTGGCTGTAGAGCCTCATGCTCTGCAGCATCATTTTAGTGTGTGAAAGGTGTTGTGTTTGGATGTTTTGTGGGTTGTTAAACACTTGTAATCTTCTCTTTCAAATAATTTAAAGTTACCTAGTTTTCTTGTTTTTTAGCATATTGTTGTCTTTTCATAATATTTGGATTTAGTATTGGAAGGTGATTTTAATATAGGAAGAACATAACCCTTTTTGAAAGAAAACAATAGGCATATGTTGGAAAGAAAAAAATTGATAATAGGCAAAAGTAATTGGGAAAAGCAACAGTAATGGCAGAAATTATGACTGCTGCCCTTGAATCTAGAACTCAATGAAACTCATGGATGTACAATAAGAGGACCTTAGTCAAAGACGAAGTCCAGAACTTGAAAAGTTCTAAAATCCATCTTCAGCCAACAAGCGCAAAGAGGGAAAAAACTTTTGGAGTTAAAAAATTTATGCTAATAACGTGCAGGAGCTAAAGTGAGTTGGCATAGACTGAACAAAATGCAAAAAGAGCAAAGAAACTGCAAAAAAATGGAAAAGGTTGCTAAAAATAAACTACAAAAGAGGCAAAAATGACAAACATTGGAAGCAAAATGATGCGCTTTTGGGGAATTTCACCCTTCATCAACATGGCTTTGATGTTGGATACATGCCAAAAATAAGGATGGCTACATACAATTTATACAAAATGATATTGATAACCTCATTTCCAAGTACAATATTTATGTCCATACGCCAATCACTAGTGTGATATACCTCTACCACTGTGTTTAATAAATTAATCGACAACGATTGCCACTCCAATTTTCTGATTTTACTTTCCTGAAGAGAAAAGCTTGTAACCATCACCTGATTTTTTGTCACAATGTCTTGGTATATTGAATTATGTTTTAACATATCTTGCAAGGCATATAAATGGATTATGCATATCACTTTATGTGTTCACACATGAATTCTAACTTGTTCTACTTTAAACTCTGAAAAAATAAGTACACTGTTCAAAAGAAATTATTTATACACTATTCCTAGTACAGCTATTTATGTAGGTTTCGGAACTAGAAAAAATTTGACTATATGTACACCCAAAGACATATAGCCAACATGATATATTAGAAGAATTAGGGACCACCACTTAGAGTGACAGTAAAGTGTTTGTTTCTCAAGTCGTAAGACCTAGGTTTGAGCTTGAGCACAACCACTTAAAAGAGGTTGAGCTTTCACTTATCCACCAACCCTCCTAGGACCCTGCCTTTGCAGGATAAGCATTGAACCTCTAGGGGATGATCCTTCTATACATCAAACAAATAATAGAGGAATATAATGATGCTTCAAGTGTGACTTCAGCTGCTAACCTCTTGCCTAGTAAGACAATGAGCTAACCATTTGAGCCCTCTATCAATTGTAATACAACTATTTATGTAACTTCTATTAGTATTTAACATCATTGTGAAATTGTAGAGCTATATTAGGTAATGAACCTTGATAATTTACATTGCTTGAGAATGCTGGTGAGAGATTTAGATACTATATAGCAATGCAAAAGATAGAATGCTCCAATGAATATATCATATGAGATATTAACATGCATCCAACTTAAATAACATTTTTTTTTTGGAGAAAACTTCAAGTAATATATTAACAAATAGCAGTGGCTTATATACAATGGAAAAGAATGCAAGAGACAAGGGAAAATAAGCCCCTCAAGACTTGCTATTCACGGGATGAAGTACCCCTAATCTACCAAGTTGACCCAGAAACAAAAAGTACTAATCAAGTCCTCCTCGTACCATACTAGCAACTGAGGAAACAAAACAAGGCCCCATGCCCAACTAACATCATAGCAGACCAACAATAGAGGAATTTGGCACCATTGTGTCCAAAAAAGGCAAAAACCCAGGACAAACCCTGACATCCTAAAGAAGGCCAACTTATAAGTGATAGGGCAGGTTCCCACACCTACAAGTGGCATGCATCCAAAAGTGTATGGCATCAAGAGTAGCCCTATGCTCTTCTATGCTCACAAAAGCAGCTGCTTGTTAAAAGTTTTTAAAGTCTTCTTCTTTACAAACATGGGTTGCCGCATCACCTTTCCCATCAGGGTGAAGTTTTCCTGTTTAATGCCATGAAACATTGTGACTAATGTTCATAATAACATACGGGCATTTAACACCACAAAGCCAAATAGTAGTGTTATGCTCATGTGCAAGGTTTTGTTGCCTCTACATATCTTCAGTCTCCCTCTTATCTTATTCTTACTGTTGTTGTTGCTCCTACTCCTACTAATCCACGTGTATTCCTCCTATAAAAATTCCTCGCTAAGCTGCCTATGGATCTCCTCCTCCATACTCGCCCTAGCCACCACCTCAGCCATATCCCCTTGTCACCTTGCTTCCCAAATCCCTTCATCATGTCTCATCACCATCCCCCGTAATTGCTTTTGGAATGCCTCTTTGCCAACTACGAAAAATCAAGTTATTATGGCTCCCCCAAAGGGACCACAGGATCGCAAACGCTTTGGAATCCCCATTGAGTTGTAGTGGAGGGGAAAGTGCCACTGCCCACCAACTGGCAATAACAAAGGGGCAGCCTTGGGTGATAGGATAAAGTGTCTCAGGCTCTCACAGGGACAACGAGCAAATATCATTAATGTTCATGTCATGCCCTTTATGCATAGCTCTCACCATAAGGGCCTCATGATTAACCAGCCAAACGAAGGCCTTAATTTTCTCCAAGAGTCTACCCTTGCATATGGGTTTCCAACCCACAACTGAAAGGTATTTATGTTTTATGATTAGGCTCGGTGGTTGCCCCATGATGCCTCTCTATGTCATCTCTTGAACATGAGAACACAATGTTCACCAAATGATTAGGTTAAAATTGCCAGCCACCCATCTCCTATACTTACTGTTCATGATTTGAATCCATTGAGGTGGAGTGGCCTCCATTTGGAGCAATCGGTTAGTAATAAATTTTACCCCATAGTAATGACATCCGAAAATTTTTGCACTCCAAGGCTACTGACTTCCCAAGGTCTAGCAACTACCTTCCAAAATACCAAATGCAAACGATCACCCCCTTTCCCTACTGACCAAAGGAAATTTCTGATCAACTGGTTGACCTTATGAATGATGTCCTTGGAAGGTGAGGCCATAGAAGCGGTAAATCTAGCAATTGAGGAGAGAACAGCTAATACAAGCATAATCCTCCCCTTCCTGGTAAGGAACCACATTGTCCAATGCCCAATCCATTGTTGGAGCCGCTAAATCAGCTTCAACCATGCTTTCATTCGAGGCCAGGCAAAGATGGGAAAGCCTAAACAAATATCTTGGTTAGAGCATGGAGTAATACCCAACACCTAGGTAATTCTCCCCTTAACACACTCATCTATGTTGGAAAAGTGAAATGTAGACTTCCCCTTGTTAACCTCCAAAGCAATGTCTTGCGCCATCCTATGGAGTGCTCTATCAATCACAATCGCTTGGGGAACAAAGGCTCAGGTGAAGAGAATAGTGTTTTCTACATAATGCTCAGCAAGTCAATCCACCCCCTGCAACATTAAGACCCTTCACCCCCTCTACACCACAGTATGCCTACAAAGTGTCCATCACCATGATAAACAAGTAAGGGGATAAAGGATCTTCCTACCTAAGGCTATGCCCAAGGGAGGAGAATGCCCAAAGCTTCCCATCTAAGTCAAAGGAATCAGCCACTAACAATTGAAGATGCAAAAAAGATTGACAAAACTATTGTGAAAACCCTTACGTAGCATAATGTCTCTTAAAGCCTCCCAGCTAACAATGTCATAGGCTTTGGCAATGTCAAATTCAGAACCTCTTGCAACAGGATCACTTGGTCCTGTAGGAAATGGTTCTTAACAAACCCAACTTGATTCACACCCACCAAAGCAGGCATGAAAGGGACAAGGCAACACACTATCAGGCCATGCTTCAAAAATTCTCTAGGTTCCCCCATAGCAGTATATTGGGCCCAGATCTCAAAAAGGACACAACCATGATTTGAAAAGCCAAGATCGTTCAAAATGAGAAGGAGAGAAAGCAAGGTTGGTCTATCTACCTACCTGATAGAGCAATGATCTATGATCCAATGCCTACTGTTCTTTGCCATGGATGTCATGTTCGAGCAAAATATCTGAGCTAACCCTTACTCTATCAATCTGAGACATAACTCTATCTCTACCATGGCATCTATTGCTCCAAGTAAAATGATAGTCTTAAATCTCCATATCAACAAGATCGTGATGTTGGAGGAATTGCAAAAAATGCTCAACCGCGGAGGGGGGGCTAGGAGACCTCCCCTCCCAATTGCTCCCACTCATGAAATCTCTAGTTAAAGTCCCCAACCAAGATAACAAAAATGACTCTACGAAGCTCAACAAGTCTTTCTTCCCAAATCTGCACCACATAAAATTAATTAGCCAAAGATTAGCAAACGACAACCGAATGGACATGCTCTACTGGGATGAGTCGAGTATGTCAAAGGGAATTCTAGAGAGGATGGCCAAACCCCCAGCTTTGCCACAACTAGCCACTAGTTGCATCTACCATCCATCCCACTTTAGCAGATGTGATTTTCTAACCTACAACTTAGTCTCCTGTAGGTAGACTACATTTATAAGGGGTACCCTAACCCCTACATTCTTGGACAGGATTCTCATGGTCTATTGGTAGACCATTTTTTGTAGACCTCTTTCAAGGTTGTTTAAATGCCCAAATCTACCTCCAACTACATTTTACTAGTGTTGGCAGTGGTGTCAATGGCCTGCCAAGCCTCCCCACCTTAGGTGAAACTGGAAATCCACTCTCTCGTGTTGCCTTGTCCTTGATAATGTCCACCATCTATGGTTTCCAAGACCCTCATAACGCTAAGACCCAATCTTCAAGTAGGGGTAGCTCTCCCCCAAAGGCCTGCATGGTGTTCCCTGTCTCAAGAGGAGTTGTATGACTTGCAAGGCCAGATGAAGGGGCAATGGGAGGCTCTTCCCTCTTGGTTGAGGGAGAGCCTAGTTCATGATGTGTGTTGGTCCCTTATTCTTTCAAAGACCTAGCCAAATCAGCGATAACAAAGGTCCTAGGCACTTCATCAGCATATGCTCCCTAATCGCCAGTTGGCTTGGTCCTATTTTGGCCTCGATGCTTGATTATCTTCCATCCATCGTCCTTCATTTTTTTGTGTTGGTTAGATTTGGCTTCAACCCTACATATCGTAGCTTGATGCTTAGCTTTTCCACAAATAGTACAATGTGAAATGGTAGCCTGTGTAGCTTCTTAAGGAGCCCCCACCATTAAATTCTTGTACTCCACTAGGATCCTTTTTTCCCCATATGGGAGACCCAAAACAACTTCGTTTACAAGCTCTTGAGAAGAAAACAATCTCCAAACACAAAACTTTGCAAACCCCATATGCTCTAAAGAGTTGGTGAACTTATCAAATGTAATGAACTCGTTGAAGAAAGTAACAAGGGCTTTCAAGGATATCGGCATCCAAAGTTCCTAGGGAATACCTGAAACCCGAATCCAAACTAGTGCATGAGAAAAAATATCAAGGTCTTTGTCAGCACCTAGGTGCCAAGATGTCATTGCCCAGCCCCGCTCCCACTCCTCCTCCCGTTCCCTCTCCCTCTCACAGTCCCATTTCAAATCCTAAAATATTAATATTATTACAACAAGCACTTAAATAATAAATATTTATGATGCTTAAATAGCAGGATATGCTAAAATGAGTGTCACATTTACTATTAATTACAAGAAAATCAATAAGTATACAGTAAGTCTACTTACCATATCCATCTTCTCAAGTTTTTCAAAGGCCTGTTTTGCCAAGTCAGCACGATTGAGTGATAAAGAAAATAGTGCATAACCTTCTGTATGTTTACCAGCTAGGATATAAGATTTTGCCAAGTAAAAGCATCTGCAACATTTGAAAAACAAAATGCTAATTTCTAAATAAAACATAAAAACACTTTAATAATGCTCAGATTATATAATTTTTAGGGAAAAACAGATTCAACGGATTTTATATGAACGGCTCAGATTTTACTTTATAATATGCCTAATGAAATTCTCTAGGTGGAACCAGAAAAAAAAAAGTTGCACTCCCAAAACAAATATTCATAGAGATCAGTAACTGTCAACCTCCTAAATTTTACAAATTCTTCAAGAAAAATAACAATTGTACTAAATCTTAATTCAAAATTTAGATTCAGTAAAAGTAGAATTACTATCATTCTCTTCTTTTCTACATACTTATAAGATTATGGAACAGATCCAGATTTAAGAACAGTGCTAAAATAAAAAATATAGCAACTAAAATATAAGCCAAAAATTACTTTACAGTTTAGATTTTACAAGTCACTATTTAGTGTACAAGTTCATACCCCAGTAAGTCCCTGGACAACTATCACTGAGGCTGAGAGTTCAAATACCCTTGTGACAATCTAAGAAACATTCTAGCATTCAATCCAACGTGGCAAGTTCCTAAGTATGTGTATCAAACTGGATATCACCAAAGCTTATGACAATGTTCATTAGAGTGCCCTCCGAAATATCATGATCAGGAAGGGAATTCCTCCCAAATTTGTTAATTTATGCATGCCACAGAGGCATACTCTTTTGATATCAATGGGTGACTCTGAGGGTTTTCCTTCCCCTGGTAGAGGGCTTTGCCAAGCGGACCCTCTCTCACCATACTTATTCATTATTGCCATAAATACCGTGAATCTTTACTATAGGATGGGAGGGGTAAAAGGCCTGCACATTGAAGGGGTGAATTGTATCACCAAACAATATGCAAACAACATGATATTGGTTACCCAAGCAGTTGTCCAATAGGCACATGCAGTGAACAAGGTGCTTAATAGAATGGTAAGTGAGGTGGGGCTGGAGATCAATAGGGGGAAATCAATTATCCACTTCTTTCACACTGATGGAGCTGTTAAAACTCAGGTATGCCAGGAGCTCAAAAGCCTACAAGAAACAATGCAAGATTCCTATCTGAGAATGCCCATGTTTGCATGGAATACAAAGACGTCATGGAATAAGTTGATTCAAAGACTTCAATCACAAGTGGGACACTGGACTTCATGCTTCCTCACAAGAAAAGGAAAGATCAACTTGGCAACTTCGGTATTGTCTACCATTGCTAGATTTGTTGCCTCTATTGCCATTCCTCTGAAAGCATTCATTAACAAAGTAGATCAAATTATTCAAAATTTTATTTGGTCTGACCAATTTTGGGCTAGTGACCTTCTCCCAATAGTCTAGCAATCTGCCCAACCATTGGACCCATTGCCAACTAGGCTCTCACCTTTCATGGTTGTCTACAAGCGATGCCACAATATCAAAGGGGCTTCCTCTTCCTCAACAGTGGTGGCACGTCATGCTATGGGAGGAGTGGGAGATGGATCTAGCTTGGACTAGCAAGAATCTACAATAGACCAACCATTTAATATGCAAGAGCAGATCATGCAGGCTGTAGAAGCGCTCTGTCGGGAGTTACAAGTGAAATATGAGGACTTTGCAAAGGCCACCACTGAGCTGGAGGCAAGGGTGCACGCAGGAGAGAGGACTGCTTGGGAGGTGGAGCTGTAGAAGCGCGAATAAGAGAAATGATTGTGTGTTGACCAAAAGGAATAATGCCACATAGAGGCTACCAAGGAGGAAAGACACCAGCGAGATCTGAGGGAGACTACAATCAGGAATGAACTGGAAGATACCTTGCATACACAAATAACGTAGGAGCATGAGCACAAAAGGAGGGCCAAAGAAGAGGAGGAACAACAAGTTAGGAACTTGCTAGAAGAATAGCAAATGAAACAAAGTCAAGATGCAGCACATGAGTGAAATGCTCATCACAAGATACAAATGGGACATCGCCCATACGTCATCATGAATGTCAACCAAAATACTGCTTGGCACACTTTACACACATTCATCCAAATTACCACAGGCAAACTGCAACTTGATCAGGCTAGGGGGCTGGGAGCCGAGGAGCGTAAGCAATGAGAAGTACAATGCAAGTAATTGGAATTAGGGATAAATAATTACAGAGAGCATCAAAGGGTTGCTCTGTCAAGGCCATTATGAATCCATAAGCCTTCTGCAATTTCATAGAAATATATCTTGTATCGCAAAATTTCCCACACTACTTCTATCAAACAAAGTGCACAATGATCCAAATGTGCTTACTTATGTCATGATGTGGATTTTTGAAACCTTAATCACTTTCTGATCAGGATTTACCTTAGGTATTCCCATGGTAGTACACACAACACCCAAAAATCTTTAAATGACTAATATTTTGGTTCTCTTTGCTCAAGACATTGTTCTAACATAGATAATTTTGGTAAATGATGGAACATCTATTCAAAATATATGCAATAGTTTTAATTGCTTCTCCTGAGATTTTCTAATTACAATTATGCACACATACATCTTCCTATTTCACAAATAGTTTCCTCTAAGCCTCAGCATCTCCCATTCTATCATGGACTCTATGGTACTGTATTTTTATGTGTGATTCCAGCTTTCATGAGATAGTCTTGAAATCCCTTATACAGAGACATGCTTTCGAATCAAAAGGCCTAAAAATTAGCAGAAGTAAAACAGAATACATGGAATGCAATGCAATTCTAATGACAGCATAAACAGTGGTAAAATAAAAGTGGTTATTCAAGGGAAAAAAGTCCCTCATTGCAAACTGTTTTGATACCTAGGATCAGTCCTCGAATCAAATGGTGAAATTGATAAAAACATCAAAAATAGAATTGAGGTAGGATGGTCAAAATGGAGACAGGCTAGTGGTATTCTATGTGATAAAAGAATACCAATAAAATTAGAGGGGAATTTTTATTGGACACCAATTAGGCCTACTATCTTATATGGTGTTGAATATTGGGTAGTACAAAGGAGGCATAAACAACAAATCAATGTGGTAAAAATGTGAATGGTTCAATGGATGTTGAATATTACTAAAAGAGATAAACTGCATAATACAGACATCAGATGAAGACTTGAAGTGGCTTCTAATTCAAATAAGCTACAAGAATGGCAACTTAGATGGCTTGGACATGTACAAAGAAGATTAGACAATGAACCCATAAGCAAAGGTTGCTACATCACTATTCAAGGAAAGCCACCAAAAGGAATACCAAAAAAGACATAGGAAAAACTGATCGAATATGATTTGAAAAAACTACAAATAAACAAAGATCTAGATCTTCATAGAGGCATAGAGGCAAATGGTGAAAAATAACTCATATAGCTGATCCCATTTTATTGGGACAAGGCTAGGATGATGATGATGAATCATTGATACAAGTTACCAAGTATCTTGCTCCCACAATAGTTTCTAAATTACTATACAACCCTACATCTGAATGAATCTAACTTTTCTTTCATTGCAGGTTGGAAAAAACTGTTCTCACATGTTTTTCAAAGGTGCAGAATTTACAAAAGGTATATGAATCCAGAGTCAGTTTTAGTATTACTTTAATCATATTACATTGTTTCTGCATATAGCCTTTCTTCATGTGCCCAAGTCTTGAATATCACGGATAATCTCCAGATACGCTATGGGTTACTGCATAAATTTCCTCAGGAACATGATTTAGTTTAAATGCATCATTAGTTTTTATGGTTTCAGCAAATTTAACATTTTCCCTGTTATTAACAATAACACATTTGACTTTCCCATCTTCATTTTTTAATACAACAGTACTTTCAGCTTTCACTAATTCATCTAATAATTGGTCAGGTGCTTTTAAGTACAAGGGTGTAATATACATTTTATTTTCTTGGCTTATTACAGATTTTCATACTTGTCACCACCACCTTTATAGTGCTCTTGTTGGTGGCATGGCTTCTCTAGATCCTATGGCCTGTAGATTTTTGAACAAGTCCGGATTACTTGTTACATGCCGTAAGCACCTTAAATCTATATATCAGATTTAATGCTCCATTTTACCTATTACCCCCTTGGTGGAAATGTCTATCACAATTGATATGCTACTTTAAACTAAGTTGACTTCATGTTCTCATCATGCATCACTTTGTCCTTCTAATATTCTTCTTAGACAACAACTTTCTCTAAACTAGATTAGCTATATATTTATTATATATATCTACATTTTGGCAGAGAGATTCATTTCCCTTTAGGAAAAATCAAATTTTAAAATCAAATCTTCCTGTGACCCAACAGCTCCCCTCACCTCCTCTCTTGTACTATGAACAATTTATATTTTATGACCAAAAAAATTTATTTACCATAACCAAGAAGGGCCCTCTACAGTCACCTGCTAATTGGCCTCTCGGCCAAAATTATTTTCTTTGATTTTTCAGATTAAACCGACAGTTCTTACCACAGATTAGCCATGCTTCCTTTCATGAATTATTATTATCTCCTCATTTATTGTCCTCCTTCATGTGTGGATTATTCATTGTGTTAGTTCCTTTTTGTCAAACGTACATTGCATATCCTTTGCCTTAATCTTTCTATTCTAATTCAATGTTTGTTTCTTGTTGTTGGAGTCTTACTACTAACGAACAAAAATCAAGTTATTTATTGACTATTTACACGATTTGCACAAATCCTTTACACTGCTCTGACAATGCAAAAGGAAGACATCTTGTAAGTCCTTAATTTAGTCCAGAGATAATCCTTCTTAGCATTATCAATTCTTCCAAACATTGTAGCAAGAAGTTCCCATATTGTGAACACAATGTCCATGTCGTATACAAAATTGGAACGTCTTCTGATATACACAACTAGACAAGTGTTTGCACAATATTATTCTTATCCATTTTTAACTCTGTTAGGAAGGAACACTAGGGTCTGACACACACTCCCAAAGTGTCAACCTATTAACCTAGCTTCTCTAGCTTTTCCGGGTTAACTTTGACTTTTTATTCATCACAATCTTGCCTGCTATGGATCTCAAAAAACTTTTATCACTTTTTATCATTATTAGGATCATCACCCAGATGCTCAATGCTCATCCCACTAAGGCAGGGTCTTGGAAAGGTTGATCGATGAGTGAAAGTTTAATCTCTTTCAAGTGGTTGTCACTGGGCTTGAACCCAGATCTTACAATTTGAGAGACAAGCACATTATTATCACTCCAAATGATGTCCCCCACTTGTCACCAACACCTGTATCATTATTACTACAGGACAAATCCTCTTCTTAAATCCTTTGTATTTTCTTTCTTGTTCTTTTCTGGCTCTAATACCATGTAGTTTTGGTTTATCCTTGTAGGCAATTCTGTGTCAGAATCTTCTCAAATGAATGCAACAAAAAGAGCACATAAAATATTAAATACAGATATTACAAGGTAACAGTCAAGAATAAGAACACCATAGCTTCATGAGCTTCACTGTTCCTCGGCCGTTTGACCATGATTTTTCTTGCCTTTTGGCTTTCTCTTTTTCATGATGACGATTCAAAATCAAACGATCCATGAAATAAGTACTTCATGAATTGTAACAACAATCCACAAAGTGTCACAATCCTACGTGACTAAATTTCATAAATTTGATTGAGAAAATATTCAGCATTGTCATGAACACAAACAACTCACGACTACCAACAAATAACATAATGAAGAATGACTTAATATCCTAACAAATAAAAAATAAAATTCAAAACCTGTCATTTTAAAGTTGTCAAAACCCTTGTAAGTTAAATTTTTCAAAAACAGTTGACTGAATTTTTGAATTTTTTTACCTTTGAGCTTGAAAACAAATACATATTGCTGCTAGCTCTGCAGCATAAACATTTTCTTCAGCGGTTCTGTCTCTTCCAGAAGCTACCAACTCTGACAAATCTGATGCGTTCTGCAAAAATGAGCAATATCTAGTTATATACATAGCCAAAATAAGAAATATATTAGTTAATGCTTGCAAAAATTGATTATTTGTTTTGTCACCCAATAGACTATATTGCCTATTTGTATGAGCACTATCTTTCTTTACAATGATCCACACCTGAACTAGCATGTCAAACAAGCGAACAAGATCTTCTGGTTTTGCGGAGCTCTTATGTGCATCTTCATTTCCTCCAAGTTCGTGCTGAGGGAGTTTACTTAATGCAATTTGAACTAGCAGCTGATTGCGTTCCATAGTGTGTTGAAGTAACAGGCACCCTACAGCTTTATCTAAGCCGGCTAGGTCAACCTTAGCATCTTCATTATCACCCACAGTGGCCTAAATTAGAGAACATAACAAACAGAAATAAATGAAAGGGTGAATAGACATAACAAGCAAAAACTATTCAACAATTTAATCTAATAAAACATTTAGAAGCAAACAGAAACAATTCGAACAAAGACAAATTGCTCAAATTTGATAGACATTCAATACCAGATCTTCGCGTATGTGCCTTCTTGCATCATGATAAGCTGAAAAGATTTTATCGCAAATAGAGAGCTTCTTTTCAGTTGAAGCCAAAGCACTAAGATCCTTTTCCAATTGCTGAGCTGTTTCAATAAACGAAAAGGAGGATTCAGAAAACGACTTAACCATCCGCAGGTTTTCTCATGGAGCTTTTTCTTTTAATTTTCAAGACAGAAATGAAACCAAGGAATCTATAGTAGCCGAGTCGCTTCATAATAGTCTTACATAAAAAATATAATTTATAACGTAATTACCAAATACAAAAGATTACTCGTTACAGCCAGCCATAAATCATGGCACAAAGCCACAATATCTAGACTTAACTGCAAGTTTCCATTGTAGCTGTGAAGGCAAAGCCAGACCTTGATACAAAAACAATCTTCTGAATTAAGATGTAATAGTATTATCAAAGATAAGTTGTAACTGCAAGCAAAAGATGTGCATATCAAACTCCATTGCATTTGTGTAAATATACTATCTATGGATGCATTGTAAGGGTTTGGCGGCAACTAATGATGCAAAGCAGCGGAGAGAATGACGGCAACGCAGCCCGTGCCTACCACGGCGGACCAGAAACTGGAAGGATAACAGTGGGCAGTGAAGATGACGGAGTTAACGGAAGTTATGTGGGTGCGGTCAATGGTGCAAGGCAGGCGACAAACTATTTCAGGCAAAAGACAAGTCCATCGCAGAGGGAGCCTAGGCTCGCTGGCCAGGTTCTGTGGAACCTGAAAGCCTAGCGCCTTGGGATAGGGGGTATAGAGGCGGTCATTAAGTTCCAAGAATCAATACGCCTAAAGATGCAAGGCCCCACATAGGAATGTTTGTGCATAATACAACTCAACCTTATTAGCAAATTTGTTTCAACCAACGCATGGCTGCAACTAGAGCATATCCGAAGATGGGCAACCTCCTCCTCGGGAATAACAGATCTAGAGATCTATTCATTGGCAGGGGAGCTCTTACTCTTTATTTTTTAGAATTTATTTTTTAGAATATGAAGTATTGGGATCGGGTCTTGTTGGGGGCTCCATTGTTCTTTGGCACCAGGGTTCTGCTCCTCCCACATTGGTGACCGGGGAGCCACCCAGACCCTGATTTGTTCATACACACACCTATGTGGATGAGGATTTTGGGGTCATGTAGGAGTTATGGACCACAGACTTCCTACGAACGCTCACAGGTTTCTTTGACGAGTTCATCACATTTGACGAGTTCACAATGATGAAGGAATGCAGAGGATATGTGAGATTCTTTGTATGGCAATCTCTCTACCCAAAGAACCTCCTCAAAGAGGTCAATCTAGATCTCCCTTCAATCTAGATCTCCCTTCAGGGGAAGAAATGCTGGTCATTGGGTATGAAAACATCCCAATGAATGTGCCAATCCACCACCCCCTTGCAAGATTACACAACCCAAATCATGTGACATTTCCACCGATCATGCCCTTCTCTCCCCATCCCCCTCCCTCTCCAACCCCACCAACGGTGAAGGGGAAAGGGCCCAAAGGGACAAAGTTAGGCAACCACTTCTCCCCACTTATGAGCTTATCTGATGAGAAGGCACTACCACAGTGTACCCCTCCACACCCGGTGGTGGAGATCCCACCTTTGGAGGATAGGATTTCAACAGCATGAGGTTCCTCCTTGCTGCCTTTAAACCTAGTTGTTGGACAGTTGCTAATAGGGAAGGCCCATGGTTTCACAGTAAAGCCTGAGCCTAATAAGGCTGGGAGGCCATGGGTAGGAGACAAGGTCAAAGAAGACCCACCAAGAAATTGATTTAGGGACTTAAACAACCCTTAAAGGAGTGTACAATAAGTGGTCTACCAATAGACCATGAAAATCCTCTTATGGAATTGCAAGGGACAAAGTACCTTTTACAAAAGATGTACCTTGAATGAACTAGTGCATCCAAGCAACTCCAAGGTGGTGTCTATAGGAGACTAAGCTTCAAGCCACACAAGCCACACAACATGTAGTTTTAGAATGGCAAGAATGGTATGTCTCTTTTGTGAATTCTGATGGAAAGGAAGGAGGGTTAACAACTATTTCCAAGATATCAATGGATGAGGTTGATTCATCCCAATGGAGCATCACTAAGTTCATGCCTTCACAAAGATTGTGGCGGAAAAATTTCTAGTGGCCACAGGACCAGGAAGAGCAGCTACAAGAGCTACATAGGATTGCCAACCAAATTCCAGACATGAAAGCTTGGGTAATGATAAGAAACTTCAACCAACGAGTACATGCTTGGGAAAAGACTAGGGAAGGTTTAACACTATCCCTAGGCCTACAATACCTTCAAACATTTGAAATGATGGATGTGGAGATCAAAGGATGTTGCTTCACCTGGAGCAACAGACATAAAGAGACATAAAGAGGCTGAATGGGTGATGTCAAAAATTGACAAAGTTTAAATCAGCGCTTCTCTGCTCCATGGGATTTCTGTCATTGGGGATGAGAGAAAAGCTTCAAATCATAGAGCACTTCTCTGCTCCATCTATGATGCTGGTAAGCTAGGGCTGCATCCTTCAGACTAGAAAAATCATGGTTGACTAAACCTTGGTTTAGCCAACTTGTTAAAAATATTTGAAACAGGTATCTGTCACAAGTAGACCCTCAAGATTTCCTTAAACAAGGACTTGCTTTGCTCAAACAGAAGATTCGGAAAATGCAAAGGGGTGACAAATATGCTTTCAAAGCTCATCATGCTAACATGCAGGAACAACTACTTGACATTCAGGCCAAACATGAGCTTGGACAATCTTTGGATGAGGAAGAGCATAATCTCCTCCTCATAGCAGCTATCAAAAGAAGAAGAGCAGTACTGGGGAAAAAAAAGCACAGTCAAGATGGCTAAAGGATGGGGATCATAACATCAAATTCATCTTTGCCACAACAAAAGCCAACAAGGAAACTAAAATGATACATGTGGTCTCCCAAGGGAAAAACATGTTGCACAATACACATGTCATAACCCAAGTTATGCAACAATACTAGTCCAAAATATGGACTAGGGGAGATCCCTCCCTTAGCTCTATTCAGATCCAAAGGATCATCCAAGATCAAAACAATGAAAGATTAATAGCTCCCATTACCAAACAAGAGCTCTCAGAAGTCCTAAGATCTCTGAAAATGAATAGGGCCCCATGATCGGACAATTGGCCAATAGAGTTCTTCAAAGAATTTTATGACCTCTTAAGAGACAATGTTGTAGATGCCTTCAACCTCATGCTTCAATGGGGACATATCAGAAATCTCTCATCCTAAAAAGCCAACCCACTTTAGACCGATAGGAGTATGCAATACACTGCTCAAACTATTCATAAAGATCCTGGTCATGAAGCTGCAACCACTAATGCCTTCCCTAAGGGGGATCCAGCTAAGGGGGATCCAGCAAGCTGGATCCATCAAGGGAAGGAGGTATATTTAGGATTAGATATTGCTGCCACAGAATGTCATGCACTCTGTACATACAACCAAATTCCCAGGTATGTGCATTAAACTAGACATAGCTAAGCCATATGACATTGTACACGAAGGCTCTAGCAAGGACATTATGCTATGAAAAGGACTTCACCCAAGGTTCATAGACTTATGTATAAACCTTCAAGCTACTAGGGCATACTCTTTTAACATTAATGGACATTTGTGGGGTCTTCCTCCTGTGCAGGGGAGTACACCAAGAGGATCCCCTCTAACCGTACCTATTCATCATAGCCATAGACACTATGCACCCATACTGCAAGGCAGAAGGAGTTCACAGATTGAACATTGAGGAGATCACCAGTATCGTTGAACACTATGTGGACGATATGATACTGGTCACTAGGCTGGAACTGCCGTAGGAAGACGCTGTGGCCAGAGCCCTCCAAAGAATGTCCCAGGAGATTGGGCTTACTGTTAACTAGGACAAATCTCCTACACACTTTTTCTGTATAGACATGAAGGTTAAAGGAAATACATGCTGCATTTTGGGAATTCTACAGGAGTTTCTTAGGGACAACTCCTTGGGGATGCCCATGCTTACATGGAACTAGGAGGTGACATGGACTTGTCTAATCCAAAAGATTCAAGCATGGGTGCAACACTGGACCTCTTGCTTCCTTGCTAGGCAAGGACAAATGCAACTGGCCTCTTTGGTCCTTTCTGCCATCGGCAGGTTTATTGCTTCAGTAGCGGTACCCCCAAAGGGGTTATCACCAAAGTGGACTAAATCATCCAAAACATTATATAGTCAGATGGAAAGGGAGGTGATCAAATGCACCTGGTCTACTAAGAAAAGGTGGCATGGCCATAAAAGTCAAGGGGGCTAGGGGTAATGGGCTTTGAAGATATTATCCTGATGAGATACCAAGCTCTTATTATCACTTCTTGCAGAATGATGGTGGGCATGTGCACTAGACAACTATCCTATGAAGGAAATATCACCCATGGAATGCAGCTACACAAGACTCCCACCTTTGGCGAAATCTCTGCTCATATGCTCAAAAGCTGATACATATGGGGCTCCTAGGGGCGCCATCACAGGAAACGATGAAACACAAATACCCTATGGCCCAGGTGTAGAGGGTGTTTGAAAGAGCTGTTGCCTGAAAAATTAAGGGTTTCCTATGGCTCATAATTCAAGGAACCCTCCTGGTTCAAGCCTTCCTCCAAAAATGCAATCTCCCAATAAATGATAACTACCCCCTCCACGATGCCACAAAAATTGATAGGGATCTCACCAATTTTGGATCAATGGGATATATCATACAAATCACAATACGATCCAATTGTAAGCTTCAAGGACAATGTTGAGTAGATTGCCAAGAACACTCACGTATATCATTGCATTCAATAAATATAAAAGATATTATAATACATATGGTACAATTGTAATATATGTTGCCACAATGAGAGATTGAAGTAATATTTATAATTTTATGTTTTATAATTTTTATGGGTTTTATCTTTATGAGAAACAAGCAATAAACACACATGCATTGCAATCCCACATGGGGATAAGGGCAATGCTCGTGTTGCAATCCCTCAAGAAGAGAGGTGCAACACCACACACACAATTATAAAAGCAAATAAAATGGCTCTTAGTCTCAACCTCGATGGCCCAACACCATATCATGCAGTTGTGATCTTCTGATATCAAGTTGAATCGTCACAACTGATTAAAGTAAAAAATAATAAATATTTTAATGGGTTTTAATGTTTTATAATATTTTTGGGGTTTTAATGTTTAAAGCATCAATGGTGCAAAAATGAGAAAAAACCATAAAATTTATTCATTGTGCAAACATTGGACTCTGCATTGACCAAATGGTTCTGAGCTACATAAACAAGGTAGCCCTATGATAGAGTCTAGTCGCACTTGTGAAAGCAACAACTCAAAACACACAAAACAAGGAAGGAATCACTTACCCAAAGGAGGAAGATCTCTTCACATGAAATCAGATCCAAAAATGCTTGGAATCAAGTTCGTTTCATATGGATCTCATCCAAGTGTTTATTGTTTTCGTAGCACAATAGCAGGGGTTCGCTAGCACCCAAGCACCAACGAAGGTTTGTCAACACAGCTAAGACATCCCAAAGCACACCTGAGTAAGCAGAGAAGGCAAAGCACCCAAACCAAAGCACCAAGGGGGGTGTCAATGCCCCTCTTATGATGCAGGGGGTGTGCGTGTGCAAGGAAGTCAACACACCCCTACCACCAACACTTTGTCTGCATTTTCCTAGATGAAAATTGGGATGCCTAGGAACATGTTGAGACCTTCCAAGGGTCTCTAAATGAAGCCAAAACCTTCCCAAGAAGCCCAAAACATGCTCCAAACCTACAAATGTGAACTAGACGGCAAGGATGCAAACCCGGTAGATAGAAACCTCGACCATGCACGTGAAAACCACAAACACAAGGTACATGACACACATCCCAAATCCAAGGATTACAATTGAGTTACAAAATGCTACCGAATGACAAATCATAACCCCATATCTAAGTAAAGCTAGTCCCATAACTTCAAGGCCCAAAATACAAGACTGGAACTAGGCAAATTACATAATCAATGTGGAGGATACAATGAACAAATATACAAACCATGACTATATTACAATAGAGTACAAGCCACCTCATCAAGAAGTGTTAGGGGGTGATGGCTGAGATAAGAATCCCCCTAACATGCCTGCTTGGTATGGAAAGAAGCTAGAGGAGCTAGGTGCAGACATATAAAATCTCTGAAGTTGTGCTTCCTAGTCCATCATCCTCCCTCAGAGCTGTCATTTCTGCTCATGCATCAATCCTTGCTCTTGCAGGATTGCTTGTCATCATTCCTTAGCATCAGCCTAGAACTACTTGTGACTCATTTTCTCCTACAAGAGATCACACTTGGCCACATCCAGTTTGACTTCTGCTTGATAAAGTTCTTCCTCTAACTTTGTGCACAGTCTACCTGCAAAAGTTTGGACCACATAGAGATAACTCTTCCGTTCCACCTACACACCCTCTTCATTTTCCTTGAATCTCCTCTCAAGGACAACGATAACTAATTCATGGTGGAGAATGTACATATTTTCCAAAAGGTCCATTTCTCCTGCAATGTTGGCTCACTTGCAACCATTTGTTGAAGTTTGGTGTGCAATGTGTTGAATTTCTCCTTCACCTCCTGCCTCTCCCCGATTACTTGTTCCTTTAGCACAAGTTTGTGCAGTCTACACACCTCAACATCTCAAGTTTCTTGCTCAATTAAATGGATCTTTCTAAGCTCATCGATTTCCATGGTTGTCTTGTTTGCCAGCTCTTGTTGCAAGTTCTAATGCTCCTTTTCTATGCAAAGATCCTTGTCCTGAAATAGGGCTACTACTCCTGATTCCACATATACTGACTCTATTCAACAGATCAATCATCACTTCAATACAAACCATTCTTAAGCTTTTGTTCCTTTACATATTAATGTTCCTAATTTTCATGAGGATGAATTGCTATTCCAACAAAGAAACTATTTCTTTTTAAAATTAGAAAAAGCAACCGATTCCCTTATACTATCTTGAATATCACTTTTAAAAAAACACCATGATTTTAAAAGGCTTAGAAATACTCGCCTTTCTTTACAAAATACACAACCAATTCTCATATTCCTAAAGTGATCCCTTAAGAAGCTAGACGTCTTAAAAACATGGTTGAATATACAATATGAATGTTTTCCTTGACATTTCAAGAATCATCTGTTAAAAAACAAAAAAACAAAGGCAAAAAAAAAAAACCAGAGGCATATTTTATACAAGTAAACACAAATCCAAAGGAATGGATCAATAAAAAATAGCCAAAAATTATAATAGATGACATGCTTGTGTTGTAATCAACACACTATAATCCTAAAAGAGGTCGAGGTTAGCACACCAAACTAAGTAAAATACAAGACTAAATATAGATAGTTGAAATGTGTGGGTATGATTTATAAATTTCTTAGCCAACCCCGTGTGGTTAGGATAAGGTTAAAATGATGACAATATTAACTTAGCCAATGAGGATGCCACACCACAGATGCTACCCTTGAAGATTTGTATAATCGATGAAGTATCATGCCATAGTTCTATAATTACTTTTTTGCATAAAATTCTATTTTAAGAAATATCATATGCATCGATAATTTGTAGCATAACTAGAAAAGCCAACAAAAGACCATAATCAATTTCATGTTGCTACAAACAAGAAAATGAAATACCATCAGTTAAAGAACATAATAGATTTTATAATGCTAACCTCAAAAAGATAGAATCTACTCGGAATTAATTTTATAACAAATAGAATATTTTTTTCACGGGTTCAAAAATCAGAAAGATGGTGCTTACTACGATACCTCTTGTTAAAAATGTGCGAGTTTTGGCATTCCTTAATGAAAACCTCCGACCTAGCAAATAGAAATCTGAATTTGAAGAAGTATTTTGAAACTTCCCTTCGACCTCCAATATCTTACAACACACGGACAAAATAAAATAAATAAATATCAGTTAACAGGATCAAGTTCAAACGAAACATAGATGCAAAATATGCAAGAGAGAGGAGAGAGAGAAAACAAGCCATATGTGTGTTATTTTTATTTCAGTTATAATGTGGTGAGCAAATTTGCATTTAAAAACGATTTTTCTCAACAGAAAACGTGGTCATTTTATATTAAATAAACATGCGTAAACAAATACCAAGTAAACAGCCACCAGGCAAAATGGGCTAGCAGACTCGAACAAAAAGATACCAACCTTATGAAGCTAAGGAAATCATAACAAAACCTTGCCATATACACAGGAAACAAGAACACAGCTAATTAGTAGGAACAGCACCAAATCTGGGAATTCAAGGCATAGTTGATAAATCATCCAGTGGCATTTTCTAAGTCAATTGTAAGCCCTGGATTCAGAAAGTGTTTCATGTGCCCTGTGTTGTTGTGGTTTTCATGTGCATGGTTAAGGTTTCTACCTCCCAGGTTTGCACCCTAGTCTTCCATTTCACACTTGTAGGTTTGGTGCATGTTTTGAGCTTTTCATGATGTTTTCAACCTCATTTGAAGACCTTTGGAATCTACCCCCGACCCCTCAATCAACACAAAAAGTACCCCCAAGATAGAGCCACAAACCCCCCTTTTCCACCACATCGCACCAAGCAAATCCCGCAAGCTTACTCAATTAGACAATTGCAAAGAAAAAATAAAAACACAAAAACTCAACCCCATGGGCCCGTGCCACCCCAACTACCTAAAGAGGGTATGGCTGCCTAGTACAAGCACAAATAGCCCTTTCCTACCTATGGATCGCATATAGAATAGCCCTGTGTTGTTCAATGTCCACGAAGGCCGCAGCTTGTTGAAAGTTCTTGAAGGCTTCCGCCTTCCATGCACATACCTCCGCATCCCCCTCTCCATCAAGGTGCAGCTCCTTCCCCTGCATATGAATGTGTTGAGGCAAGGCTGACCAGGGTGCATTCCGATTGATATCCAATATAACGTGCAAGCAATAGCCCTGGCGTAGCTAGGCCCATGCCCCCTCCGCATGGGCCCAACCTAGGTGTTTCTAGATTTGGGCCCCCTCTTGCTCTTCTTGTGCATGGTGTGCCTCAGCCTTGCTCTCCTTTGCCTGGCCTCCTCCTTCAACTCCTCCCAGATACATTACCAAAGTTCCACCTCCAAGTCCTACAACACCACTGCCTCCACTAGGTCCCAACGAACCCTCTCCTCCTTTACCACCTCCTTGATGGCCTCAGCCTATTGTTGCACCCATTGCTCTTGTTCCCATTGGAACTCTTCCTCCCGCCACCACCATTTTGCCTCCCATAGCTCCTGATCCATAGCTTGCCCCTACACCATCGCATCTACCATCGAAGGCCCCAACGGCAGGCTCCATCCCCCACCCCCCAAAGCTAGCTCATCCTCCTCATGTGCTGCAAGGGACATATCCCCCTGCTATTCCAAGGGGTGAGAAGTCTCACCCCCGAAACCCAACGCCTGCTATCCCCCCTATGTATCCCCTAACTCCATCCCCCCCCCCCCCCCCCCCAACCCTAGATGTTTAGAGAGATTTTGGCATGTACAGTCAGGGGTTTCCTGACAGTGAATTGCATTCAGCGTGTCTCAAGGTTATTCTGAGTCAATGAAGGCCACGGCCTGCTGCAACTCCTTTAAAGCAACCTCCTTCCTCACTCTCTCCGCAGCTAAACCTCGCCCATCAAGATGCAACCAAAAGGAGGCTCTCCGAATGTGCCAACGAAACACAGACCAAGTGGTATCACAATGGATGTCCATCACCCAATAAGGGCAACGACCCACCCTAAGCCACATCCGCACATTCTAGGCATATGCCCTATCCACCTGTCGACTATGTTGCATTGCTTCCTCGCACTCCTGCTCCCGCTCCCGAGCTGCCGCCTCCAGCCATCTTTCTCCTGACACTCCTCCTCCCCATGATGCATTTCTACCCATATCTAGTTTCAGAGCTCATCCACCAACGCCACCCTCAAGCTCTTCGCATGAAGAGCATGTTGCCTTAGCAACTCCTTTTCCCTTTCTTGAAACTGGAGTGCCACTTCCCATCCAGCTTCTAAAGCCTCCCGCTCCTCTGCCTAGGCTATGGCCACCGCCTCCTCCGTGACCCAATTCAGTTCAACCAAGGCATCCACTCTCCCTAGCAAATCCAAACCCTCACGATCAACAGCAACCCTAACAGCCATACCAAGCTCCTAACAACCCTATCCCTTCCGCAATGTTTGTCGTTGCTAGTACATCGCCTTAAACAATGTAACCAACCGCAAGACCTTCGAAGCCTACCCCCATTGTTGCCCAATAGAAGCCACCCACCAAATCGCAAGGATAAGCCCAGAGTGACGGCCTCTGCATTGTTGACGCAACACCTCCAAAGAGAACCTAAGAAGGTTGACCCTCTATTCAAGACACATGCACTTCAAAAAAGCAAACTATGTCCTCTACAACTTGGAGGCATTTCCAGAATGAACAAAAAACCTGTCAACCAACTCAACAGCCTGTCACCAAATCAGCGACAAAGTAGATTTTGGTACCTGCCCACTCTTGGTGCATGGCACAACCGCAAAGAAAAAAAAAGTCAACATCATGCAATCCATGCATTGTTGGCAAAATAATTTCAGCCATGGCTAGGGTCCCCAAGTAAAATGCCAAAGCCACCTCTATGAACACAATCCTAGTTCCCCGGAACACAGTGGTGTCCCCACTCCAATTTGAAGAAAAAAGCTTCATCAGCCATCGTCAAGTCCCCTTCCAGGCACAATAAAATCAACGCCCAGCCACAATGCACAACCAAACTCCACAGTTCCTAATTCGCGCGATACACCGCACAAGCCAGCTCAAAGGTCAGGTTTGCACTCATAGCAGTGGTCAGTTCCTACCATGCATGATCCATGTTGTTGCAAATCTATTAAAGAGCCAAAATACTTTGAAATCTACAAATGGCATGTTTCAAAATTTTCCAAGCCTCCTGTAAAAAAAAGCACCGCTTTGGAGTCTCCCGTCAACTTTGCGGGTACATGCAAACCTGCCTCTTGCCACATATCCCGAATGTACAAGCACTCAAAAACAAGGTGGATAATCATATTGGGGCTACCTGCACATAAAGGGCAATCATCATTAATGTTCCACATTGTTTATTTATTTTTGCTACAATGGGCAAACCCCATTTATTTATCAGCAATTATATTACTTTATTTGTGGAAAGAAAAGAAAGAATATGTGTGATCATGTATGTTTATTTGCTTTCCATAAAATTAACCCACATGAATTATGATTAGAAGCTGCCCTTTGGGCCCTAGGATAAGCAATTGACCTAAACTCCCAATTAGTTAGTAATTAGGTGGATGATGCATTTGATTGGAAGGCATTGTGTGAAGCATGTAGTACTTTTAGGGATCATTAACTATTCATTCTAGTAATAATATATTCATACCCATACCTTAAATGGATGGGTTGCATTGTTTATTTATTTTGCATACACCTTACCCTGGATATGGAAATAAGTACCACTATCCAACCCCACCTATACATATGCTTACTTTGGCTTAATATACTAAGCCATTGGACCCAAAGGGGTTGAGTTGCACAACACCCAAAGGTTTTCAATGATGCAGGTGTCATTCGTAAGTGCGTACCCACCTCACATATGATCCTTAATCACCTATCTTAGGAGTATATCGAGGTGTAGTCCAACTCACAGCCAAATGGTAACCAAATTCTTCAAGTCAGATGGCCCTCAATGTGGGAATGCAATGCCACATTGCATAGGCAAAGTTGTTGAAACCTATATTTTTGATTCCCAGCCATTGTTTGAAGCCTATTATAGATTAAATGATTTTGTATGGTGGAAACATAGTAGAGGACTAGGAGTACATCCAACTACATCTGTTGGTGTTGGTTGTAAAATAAAATTTGAAACAAGTGAGTCACACAAATTGGAGACATATCCTTGCTTCAAATTTGAAAAGTGATCCACACAAATGTTTGATGTTTTCTAGCTTTAAGAAAATTTGTAATCATCCCATCATTATGAGTCATATCCTTGTTAGTTGCTAATGTAAGTATAATTCCATGTTTTTAGAGGATTGGAAAAGAATAAATAATTATACTGATCTTTAGAGGGTAGTTATTAGGGGTCCTCCAACATGGCTGAGGTAGAGACAGCAGTGTTCAAATAGAACAATGAGGTATAGCTTGTTGACAAGCCTTGTGATTTGCTGCCTACAAGTCATTGATTCCATCTCAGCTGGTTATACTGGGATATGCAGGCATTGTGCAAAAGATAATGGTTGAAACTGAACCATCCAATAGATCCCTAAGGTCTCTATGCAGATGTAATAATACAGTTCAGAGTTCCAGTTTTAAATTAAAACTTTCTCTACTTGGACAGAAAGTCTAAATGAAATTTCTCTTATAGAACCATAAGAACAGGATTCTAAAATGGCTACATATAAATGATTTCAATCTTCACCACGCATTCTATAGCTGGTTTTGGGTGCACAGCACTTAGATAATGCAATTTACAGGAAATTTCTACAAATGCATTACACTACCTCACTCACCCTAATATCTATTTCTCTTGAACAATGTTATTTTCTTAGAATGCTACATATTGGAGACAAATCTCTAAGAAAATTGGCAATGGCCTTTGAAAATAGTTGATTGGTGTCCAAAGAATGATGGCGTTGACTAAAAGTTTAAAGGCATTTTCTTTCAATTTTTGCCAGGTTTGAATCAGAACACTTTTCTTAATCTTGTAGTTTATTTCCATTAATAATTCATAGTGCATGATAAAACCACAATTTTGGTATGCTTAGATTTAGGAACGATGATGAATGTTGGTAAACAACTTACAAATAAACCCCTGAGTTTATTTCACACGATATCATGGAAACTCATCCATGCTAAGGATGCCTTTTACCAATGACTTAAATTCACCTGACATTTTTAGATTGTTAAAGTTGTCATGAAAAACAGCTGAATTTTTGCCCAAAAAATGTACATGACTGATTGCAAACTTAAAAAATATAAAACATAAGTGTTCCATGCTTGCCATATTGTCTACCATGCAAGCTGAAAAATGAATCAAATGTTAGAAATGATGGTGCTGCGGATATCACAAGAGGCCACTTGATGTTCAGACATGTTATTTAAGTTTGTTTACGCCTAATGTTTAATCATTAGTTTCCTATTATAACGTTTAATTGTATTATAAACTTCTTTATGTAAATTCTGCAGTCTTTATACCATAACAATTAAAAATTCGTACAAAAAAAATTATTTTACACATGCCAATGTTGCCGCTGTCTTTTCGTTGAAATTTGCTGACTGTCAATTTTTCAACTTTCCACGCAACCAAGAAACTTGGTTTCTAAGCACTGCCTCCTACATTTCATTCTCACTCAGTTCTAACTCAGTTCCCCACTAACAAGTACAGACAATAATTCATCAGTGATGCATACCATTAATTGAAGGTGCTGACAGATTTCTGGGAGACGCATCCCAAAAAAGACTCAGAGTATAATCTCATTTACACTGCAAGGACATCTAGACTCATTTGAATTAGAACATTCTTGGCATGGATATTTGTTGGGCTCAGCATAAGGATACTCTAGATAAAAGAAATAGTTGTTATTATCCCTTGATTCCACTGCCTTGAAAAAAAATTTAATCAAGTTTGAGCTAGTGCCATGTTTGGATGACCAAAAAATTGGTTTTGGTAGCATTTCCTAGAATCTTGATGAGATAAGTAAATATTCCAAGCAAATATGATGGTAGGGTAATGTCCACCCAAGCCTGCTGCTTCTCATCCAGCCGTGTAGTTGCCTTTAGTTATGTAGCAAACCCAGGAAACTGTGTGTAGCCTGTCTAGGTAATATATTATTTATGCGTTCATTTCCATAAATTAAACAAAGAACAGCACGGCGTGTTATGACATCTAGACTCATTTGAATTAGCACATGCTTGGCATGGATATCTGTTGGGCTCAGCATAAGGATACTCTAGATAAAAGAAATAGTTGTTACTATCCCTTGATTCCACTGACTTGAAAAACAATTAATCAAGTTTGAGCTAGTGGCATGTTTGGATGACCAAAAAATTGGTTTTGGTAGCTTTTCCTAGAATCTTGATAAGATAAGTAAATATTCCAAGCAAATATGATGGTAGGGTAATGTCCATCCAAGCCTGCTGCTGCTCATCCAGCTGTGTAGTTGCCTTTAGTTACGTAGCAAACCCAGGAAACTTTGTATAGCTTGTCTAGGTGCTATATTATTCATGCTTTCATTTCCATAAATTAAACAAAGAACAGTACGGAGTGTTATGACAACTAGAAAAGCAAAGGTAATCAGCAATAACTGCTTTGGTCATTTCTAAAATGACACATACCTCTAAAGTATCCTTTAAAGAAGCTGCCTCTGGAATGTCTTCATTGCTAAGATCCAAATTTAGAGATATCTTTGTATTTAATTGATCCATCTTATACAAGCAATATCGAATGCTTGGATCTAATTCCTCAACACGGTTCCTACATAAAATTTGATTCTCAACATCCCCATAGTTTCCGAGCTGATCATACACAAACCTGGAAAAAAACATGTAAGATAGATCAGCCATAGCATTTACTTCGAGTTCTATAAAATTCAATCGTACCTTTGCATATAAAAATCAGTCACTTCTAAACTAAACAGTAAAATAGAAAAGCAACAATGAAATCAATGTTTTAATCCAAAATTATACTAAGTATTTATTTTGAACAGTCATTCAGAAAGAAAGCTAACATGACAAAAGCTGTATAGAACCACATTACAAACAACTCTGCTCATGAAGCACATGTCCAAATAAACACACTACTAGTAAAGCATTATCTTATCACCCCTTTTTTTATTTCAAAAATGTGTCCAATGATAAATATCTATTTATTAAATGAATTAAAACAAAAAAGAAAAAGAAAAAGTTCGGACCTGGTAATCTTGAAATTTTTTAAAGCTGTCTCCCAATTTTCTTCTTTTTCCAATAAAAAGATACCCTTCATATACGAGGCATATGCCTATTAATAACAATAACAAAGTCATTTCATTGCACATTGATAAAGAAAGATGAATCAACGAATATAAATTCCAGGTTAAATTAACAATCTCGCGAGTAACCGATTTCTGTACTAAAATAGATAAATAATAATAATAACTTGCAAAACATTCATTATGAACTACACTGACATAACCCATTCTGATTCTATGCAATCAACTTCATCTCTTGCAACTTCCTCATAATGCATGTACCTTTGAAATAAAGAAAGCTCTTATAAAGGTGAAGAATAGTAAAGCAGCAAGGCCTGATAGTATTCCTATAAAGGTTTAGAAGTCTATATGAAATAAAGGAAGAACTTGGTTTACAATCTTATTCAAAAAGATCTAGGAGAAGGGGAAAATAAAAAAGGATTGGAGATGCACTATATTACCCATTTACAAGAACAAAGTAGACATTCAAAACTATAAAAAATATAGAGGAATCAAGATTATGGGTCACATCATGAAGTTATGGCAAAAAGCTATAGAACAACATCTAACACAAAAATCAATAGTTTCTAAATATTGGTTTGGTTTTATGCTTGAAAGATCCACTGTTGAGGCTATTTTCTTGCTATAACAACTTACAGAGAAATTCACATATAGAAAGAAGAATGTGAATATGATTTTTATTAATTTGAAGAAAGCTTATGATAAAGACACTAAGACATTAGTTAAAAAGGAAAGGCATTCTTATTAGATACATAAAGGCTATTCAAGGATTATGATGGAGCCCCAACTCAAGTCCACAGTGTCTATGAAAAGACTACACCAAGGATCTACTTTAAAGCCCTTATTTGTTTGTCATTATTATGGATGAGCTAACTAAAAAATACAAGATGATATCCCTTGGTATATACTCCTTGTAGAGAATATTGTGTTAGTGGATAAACCTAAGTAAGCCCTAGCTTCAAAAATGGAGACCCAGAGAACCACCCTAGAATCTACGGAGTTAAGGAATAAGAAAAGTAAAACAGAATACATGAAGTTCATATTTAGTAGATGAGCAAGTAATGAAGATATGAAAATTAGAATCCAAAACCAAGAAGTTACACAAAGTAAGCAATTCAAATACTTGGGATCAGTTGTACAAATGGATGGTGAAATTAACAAATGATGTGATAAACATAATAAAACAAGATAGATGAAATGATGAAACAATGGCAGTGTGCTTTGTGATAAAAGATTCCCTACTAGGTTGATGGAAAAGTTCTACAACACTGTAATTAGATTTGTAATCAATTATGGTGGGCCCATCAAAAAAGTGTCAAAGGCTCAATGTGTGCATGTGGTAGAGATGAAAATGCTAAGGAGGACGTAGGTAACACTAGGAAAGATAGAATCAACAACTTTCTTATTAGCGGAAGTTTAGGAGTAGCACCTATAGACAAAAAGATTAGGAAAAGTTGTCTAAAATGGTTTGTTTTAATCATATGCAAAGAAAAGAAGAGTAGGCTGTAATCCTATTAGAAGAAATTACTTTATTGAAGTTCAGGAAAAACATCAAACAAGTAGACCAAAACATACTTGATTTGCAAAAATAAAGAAAGATATCCAAGATTTGGATGTTAATGTTGATTTTACTCTTAAAAGAAGTGAAGGATGAAAAATATTTTATATAGCCAACGACATATAGTTGAGATAAGACTAGGATATGATGATGATCCCTTGGTATATGTATTTTGCAAAAAAATATCGTGTTGGTTGATAAATGGAGACTTGAAGAACAGCCCTAGAATAAAAACGTTAAGGATTAGTCTAAGTAAAACAGAATATATGTAGTGCATTTTTAGTGAAAAATGCCAGCAATAAGGATATGAAGATTAAACTAAAAAGACCAAGAGATTATAAAAAGCAATCATTTCAACTACTTGGAGTCCCTTGTACAAATGGATGGTGAGAATGACAATAACACAAAAAAACAAAATTGAAGCAAGATAGATGAATTGGCAAGAGGGTAGTTATATACTTTGGTATAAAAGAATTCCTGCAATACTGAAGGGAAAGTTCTAAAGAACTGCTATTCAACCTAAAATGCTATATGATGTAAAATATTGGCCAATCATAGCAGTTCAACATGTGCATGTAGCAACAATGCAAATGCTCAAGTGGATGCCAAGATGCAAAGATCCACAGCTCTCTTATTGGGGAAATCTGGGGGTAGCAATTGTAGATGAAAAGGTTAAGAAAAATTATGTAAAGCAGTCTGTCCACATGCCACATTAAAAAATACAGCTATCATAAGAAGCTACCTAAGTAAAGTACAAGAAAAAACAAAGAAGTAGACCAAATTATATTTGGTATCCAATAATAAGAAAATATATCCAAGATATGGAAATCAATGCCAATTTGGCTCTTAATACAACTACATGGTAGAAAAGAATTCATATAGCCAACCCCATGTAATTGGGATGAGGCTAGGATGCTAATGATGACAATAACAATGTACTATGTTGTAGAGATGGCTTGGCCAAGTGCAAAGAAGACTAGAGAGTGCACCATGTTAGAAGAAGGTGCTTAATTTAAAGTAAGAGGGAAGAAAACAAAGAGGTAGACCAAAACATACTTGGTATGCAAAAATAACAAGAGAAATCCAAGACGGGTATTAATGTTAATATGACTTTTAACAAAGGTGAATAGTAGAAAAGAATTTAAATAGAAAACCCCATGTAGTTGGGATAATGCTAGGATGACAATGGTTATAATCATGTACCATGTTGTAGTCTAGGAATAATCAAATATAGCTCGTAACTCAAATATTGGCAACAGAATATTTGATATGCTCCAATATCCATAAGGCTTGTTCTAAGGTGTGCTAGCCTTTCTGATAGCCGATCTTGAACATATGGTAGATGACAGATTATGTAGTGCTGTGAACTCTTAGAATCTATGAAAGTATTCTAGTAATTTGGAGTGAGCGATCTTCTTTAAAAAGAAATCAACAGTTTATATGCCATGTATTTTATGCTCCTACGTTTAAAATTTCAGTGTGTACAAATCCCCAAATATTATGAAGTCCCTTTGTAAGCTTCTACAACTTTTGAAAGTTTAGCATTAATATGAAAATCATGATCAGCACCTGGCAATTTAAACGTGTAAAAGTTTCAGTGAATGCAAACAGAACATCTTGCTGCTTTTCATCCATAACAAAAACAAAAAATATACTTATGACAGATTCTGAATAACTGCATAGTTCACTTTAAATTTAACTATTCCTACATCTTGCACTATCATTTCTAATTAGTAGTGCCAATTTGTTTGCATGGTCAGTTGTTCAACAATACTCAACATAGATATGTTTCAAGCAACTTTAAAGAGCATGTCTCCCAACAGATCACACTACCTGATTTTCAACTATAACTTTCTAAAGTTAATAGTTGTTTAAAACAAATACATCATATACAGAAATACAAATCAAAAATTCCCAGTGGATTATACCAGGATTCAAAAATGTCAGGCCAAAGAAATGGTTGAAAATGAAATCCATTTAAAAGATCCCCAAGGTCTTCATATCCCGTGGATGTAATAAAACACTTTAATTTCAGTAGAACACTTTGGTATTGTAAGCATAGGTAAACCATTCAAGATGACAGTAAAGCCTTGTTCCCTGTTAAAATGTTCAGATATACTCTAGCCTCGTTTTCTTAATAAGTGTTAATAAGAAAAATATAGTATTAACAATTTTGTTACCAAAGGAAGTTTGGAGATACCACCTATAGTTAAAAAAGATAAAGAAAGTCATCTTAGATGATTTGGTCATATGCGTAAAAGACTAGAGAATGCACTTGTTAAAAGACATTACTTAGTTGCTTACTATAAGTAGAGGAAAAATAGTAAAGTGAAAGGACCAAAATAGACACAGCATGCAACAATAAAGAAAGAAATTTAAAAATCAGGAATATATATTAATTTGGCTCTTAACAGAGACAAAAGGCATAAAAGAACTCATAAACCTAAACCTATATAGTTAGGATAAGGCCAGGATGATGATAACTCTAACCTTAGCACAATAAACCTCACAGCCTTAGCACATTTACTTTGGTTGCTAGTTAAGATATAACAAAAGTCATGATGGTGTTTAATACTAATATACAAAAAAATTAACAAAGAACATCGAGGTGTGTCTATCACTACTGAATTACTTATATGTGTCAAGAATGCAATTTTCTATATAATTTTATGATATATACATATATATAATACATTATCAAGTAATTTAAAATTGCAAAACTAAATTATTGCATACAATAGCCTCGAGCAAGGTTCTGCTGTGAGCCTTGGTTGTACACAAGTGCGAAAGCAGATCAGCCCACTTGGATGCTTTTCTTAGCCTTCCAATCAAATGAGTTCTTTGCTTACAATTTGGACTGCCAGATGCATGCTTTTTCTCCATGGCATAGGCCCATGCTCGTTCTGCCATGTAAATGACGATGTGAAGGAACCTGCCATCATGGACAATCTCTTTACATGTGAATTAAAAAACTCAGAAAAATAATCTCTTTATATGTGCCACCTGGGGCCCAGTAACCATATACATTCAGAAGTGTCAGGTAGACAGCTGGCCATAAAATTTATTATCAAATCATCTAACTACCCTTATGGGTTGGCCCATGCTGATGTAATAAAGGCAACCAGGATGATAATGATGAAAATAATCTATTCAAACAAATAAATAACTCAGAACAATGTTGAAATAATGATTACAATGGTTCATTAATCATGTATAAAAATACATAAATTAGGCGTATGATATTTTAGTAATACTATGTTTTCTTTCCTAGAGAAACTATTAAAATCTTATTAATAATATTTTGGTAAAAAATGCTTTGGTACTTGATTGAAATGCATATTACTAACCAGTTAACATGTAAGCACCAAAAAATAATGAGTCATTGATAATTATTTTCTCTGCTTATGATTTGTTAAGGAGAAAACTGTTATAATCAGATCTGAAAACACACTACAAATGCTCTAGAGAAATTATTAAAAACCCTACAGATCTGAATAAATCATTAGAGGCAAAATATTGCACTGTAAGAAACACTATAAACCACTCTCAAAACATTTCAAACTCTAGCAAACATTTGCTGTGATAATAGAATGAAAGCAAAATGAAAACAGTAAAAAGGAAATAGCACAAGAACACAGAGGGTTACGTGGTTCAAGCCCCTTTTACCCTACTTTCACAACAATGTTGATCTGCCTTCTATTTTTCTCAAATCTTAAGGACACAAACCGTCCTTGCAACTTTTCAAACACACAATCTGTTATTCCAACAGATCTCAGATCAACACCAACAAGACTCACGTCTCCAAGGTAAAACCTTGATACAATGCTTTCACTTTGAAGCACACACTAAANTTTTCCAACAAAAACTATATTACGAATGCTACATTGTCAATAGTGCAAAACTTAGAAAACAAAGCATAGGCAAACTATTGCACAAACCCAACATCTGTGACAGTAGCCTCAGTAATTGCTCGCCGGGAATATCTTCCACGACCATGTGTGAACTTTAATGATTTGTACAGTCTTCGTAATCGATCAGAGCAATACTTCCTGTAGTTATCCAGATGACAAAATTAAATACATTAATTGTTGTATCCAAAAAGCAGACCAAGAACAGTAAAACGTTTTATCAAGCTTATCAAGCTAAGTTAACTTTGAAAAAGCTTCCAGTTATTTTCCTCAAAGATATTTTGAAGTTCCATTAAATATTCATGCGTTGGAAAAAAAACATTCTTATTTATGAAAAACAAATACAGATGATAAGTCTCTAAACTAACTATATATAAAACCAAAATTACTTTCAGAATATGAAAATTGCTGATTTTCTAAATTTTCTGATTACATGTGATCTCTGCAAAATAACGCCCATAAAAAATGCTACACATATGTTGAACATTGAAAAAGGATCAATATTAGAAGACCCCACTCACATGGAACACATAACAAGATTTTCTCATGAGTCTCTATTTCAAGTCATTATTCCATGCTTAACATGTGAAAAATGGTTATATACTGCAAATTCTGTTTATAACAATTTCTGCTCTTTTTTTAATTCTAGCATATCAAAGCCAGGTAGATCATTTATTGAGTGATTCCTTCTGGTACTTATCAATTCACCATATGATTTTTAAAAAAACTGTAGAAGGAAAATGAATAAATACAAGTTGCAATAATAACTTTTTAATGCCAAGTTTAAGCACAGTGCATCTACTTGTAAAATATATTATAGTATGTTTGTTTCATATGGTTATGAGAAAGTCCAAAAACGGCACATGGTATTTTAGTATTGGTGCTCCATGAGTACTTTTTATTAATTCCAACCTTATGATTTGGTTTTCTATTAATTCCAGAGACATGTTTAATTTTTTATTAATTTTGCAAAAATCCTATCCGTATTTGGCGTTCAGCATGTATCCACCATCATAGGAATTGTAACAGCCCACCTTTTCCTAGTTTCATGTTTTGATGTTTGGGCTAGCAATTGTGAGTGTGCTTTATTATGAGTATGGATATAGTTTGGTTCTGATTTGTGGGTTCACCTACGATTTTATGATTATGATGGACTTGAGTGGTGTTAACCATGCACTTGTGATTTGTGTGCCTTGGTATTGATTTATAATTTATCTACGATATGATGATGGTGATGGCTCTAAGTGTTGTTGATGTGCTCATGCTTATGATTTGTGTGATTAGGTGCTGATTTATAGATCTATCTGTGATGTGCTTGTGTTGATGGGTCTAAGTATTATTGATGTGTTTATGTTAATGGGTTTAAGTGGTATTGATGTGATTGTGTTGATTGATTTAAGTGTTGTTGATGAGATTGATGATTTGTATGATTTGACATTAACTTGTCAATCTATCTATGATTGCATAATTATGATGGATTTGAGTATTGTTAATATGCTCATGACCTGTATGTTGAATGACACCCCTTGTATGCATAGGCTAAATGATGTATCAGTGATTGGATGAATGATTTATGATGCTTCATTGAGATTAAATCTAAGTTGTGTTGATGTGTTGATAAGTACTACTACGGATGCATGAACTAAGTATATAGTATTTGCTAATTCAACATCCATTATTGGAATGAACAAAAGGAAAGTTACATTGTTTATAAGCTTGCTACTATGTTCTAATTATTCATGTGTTACAGGACTATGTGCATTAGACTAATTTCTAAAACTAATAAGAATGTTTCTTTGTGAACTCTATGTGTATCAATGTGGGTATCTTATGTACATGTTTTATTGTATGTTCATGTAAATTTGGTATCCGTTATCTATAGTTGTTGCTATGTGAATCCTAAGTATTGAGCAATCAGATTTAAAAAGACAGAAAAAGGTGATAACAAGAATGATTCATCATTATTTTATAAGTTTGGACTATGTAAATGAAATAAAAGGAAGATGAACCTGACCTATGAATCAGAGATAACTGCATTAGCTTCTTAAATGACCTTTTGAAGAAATAAAATTGATTAAATCAAATAAAATTCCCCCTCTCAATAACTATAGGAAGGTCGCATGATGACCTTTCAATGCTCATAAGACAATGCAACATTAGTTGTAACACTAAATGCTTGAAGGAGAAAGTATTTCTTTGGTTTGATATTTTGATTTCATGCTTTCCTGTTGCTCGTAGAAGTCTCATCCATTGTACTCTATGATTTTAGTTTATGAGAGAATTTTGGCAAAATAAGGGTTAGTGTGAGTTTGCTTTAAAAATAGAAAGATTAAAAACATATATTTTATCATCTCAGAAAGAAATGGACCAAAGTCCTCTTGCTTGGAAAGGATAGATATTCTTTTTATTTTTTTAAGGGTTGCTTAAGGGAAGTTTGAACCTAACACCTAATTTTAGATATGTTTTTAAACAAATGCAACAGCCAAAATAAAGGTAACTCCCATAAAGATTCTGTTACATTAAAGAAACCATAACCAGAGTGAATAAAAAAGGCTACACAGAAGGGGGAAAAGGAGGGGGGGAGAGAATAGAGGAGAGATGGAGATATGAAGATTACAACGACAACAACACTAGGAGCATATCTTCAACAATACACAAGTAAGCTAAAATAATAATAATACTAATAGTAGCAAAGAAAGAGAAAGATTGTTCAAGCATAACAATGAAGAAGTACAGCAATGAAGAAGAAGAAATAGCACTTGCTCATTAGGAAAAAAAGAACATTTAGAAAAGTTTCAAAGACTGAATAAGGTGGATGCATGATTCCTCCCTTGTTTCACTTGTGGTTAAAGTACAATTTTATTTTCAGAATTCTTTCACTATCTTGAATGCTTTGTGAATCTGGTTTTTATTTCTAATATTTTGGATTATTGAATCCTTGTTTTTACAGATCTCTCCACCCATGCTCGCACTCTCAAACCTAAATGACTTAGATGAAAGTTGTTTTCAAATAAACTTGGGAACACCCATAAAGATTTGGGGCAATTTGGTATAAAGATTTGCCTACATGGGCCAAGGATCCCTAATATGAGAATTGGTACCACCGGTAGAAAGTGGGAGCATCCTTGGCCTATCTTGATTTTGGAAATCTTGAAGTAAATTTTAAGTATTGACAAGTTGGTGATTTATCAGATTTGACCTTGAATATCTGTTCATGGAATTGATCTTGGATTATTTCTATGATTCACCAACTTGTGAAATTCTTAACCCCATGCTAAGACCTTCTTAGTTCTGATTTAGATATTATTCTACAATTTATTGAGAAGAGGGGATAATAAACAAAAATCTAATTTAAATGCTTTTTTTCAGTTACAAATTTTTATGATACGATTTTGCTGAAATAACAGCTGTAAATTCTTGGAAATCAAATGAATATGATCTAAGAAATTTTGTATTTTTTTCATTAAGATGGAATAGCTATTGTGTTGTAAAAAATGCCTGATAAGAATGGTTTCATTTTCCTTATGATTGAATGTATAACAAATTATCATATCAGTAATGATTAAGTCTTTGTTTAGCTTGGTATGGTAGCAAATGAAGTTTCTATGTTTCCTTTTACAACCTAAAGGTCATTGGAAGTGTGTTTGCATTACTGATTTGAGGATCATTTGGATTTGAATTTCTAATGGTGATGTAGTATGATTTTTGTTTTGACACTTATTTTACATTTGCTTTGTATGTGAGATGATCTTGTCTTGTGAATGATGTTAAAGGAGAAAGTAAAATGTAATTACATCATTAAATGGATTTGAAATTATTATTTTTTATGTTTCTTGTGGTCAACCATTTGGCTAGGCAATTACCTGATTAACTGTACTTAGAGATATTTCTTTTATTGTCCAAGAAAATCAAAAATTGATCAGTAAATAAAAGAAGATCAGATCTGTGCACTATATCAAAGGAATCTTATGTAAGATTTTTACAACAGATTCTTTCTTTTTATAATCATCTTTTATTTCAAGAAATCAGTATTGATTGAAACTCAAATATGAATATGGTGTTTTGTGCAAGTTATATTATAGTTATGTCTATTTTAGAAACCTGGAACTGTTTTCTTTGATTATTATTTCAATGCAGGAATATCAGAACCATTCATTTCATGAGAGAAACTTGTATCCTCTATATCAGAAAATCTGATATGCAGACAACGTGTTGGAAGAATTGGAATATAACATTTTATGATAGATTTTCAACCTTTGGCTCATGTATATCTTGTTTGGGAAATCTCAGGCTTTTGTATCACTGTTACAAGAAAGAAAATAACATGGCTACTGTAGTTCTCTACTATTGCAATTACTATATTTTCATATAAAATCGTACTTTTTGAATGACTGATTATGTTTTGGTTACACATAACTTAAGACTGCTAAGGTGAATTGGTTGGATTAATTTTCTTCTAGCTGCAACTCCAAGTTTGATTGTTTAGACATTTGTATTGCACTGTGAATGCATATTGTATATTGAAAAATCTGAATCGTCATATTGGCATTCTCTTCATGCTATATCCACGGGCCATTGTTTGCATTATATAATCTTTTTGTTTTATCCTTTGGCTTGTATGCTGAATTTATTGTTGCTTGAACTGATTTAAATGCAAGATTGGATTTCTGATTATGGGTTAACTTTTAAAAAATTTTCCCTTGCATTTTGCAACCAGCACTTTGAGGGCTTTAGGTGTTACCTCTTGATCCCTCAGAACAGGGTGTTACAGGAATGTATTCCTACCTTCCTACCAAATGTGAAACATCGTTTGAAACCAAAAGACAGTATTCATAAAGATAGTATTGTTTCTTTTTTGCTCTCTAAAAAAGCATAACTTTACAGTTTACAGCAATGTGGAAGCCATTTTTAGATAATCCCACATTACTTTGGATTTAAAGAAAACGAAACGCTATGGGCCTGCATTATTTGGTAAAAGTGACTACACCTGTAACGAGCATAATCTTTGTGGCGCAGGCCGTGTTGTGCTTGCGCATTCTTGATAAGCTCCAGAACTGATTCAAAATACACCAAAAAATGCGTATAAACATTGGAGCTTAAATTGTGAAAAGAGAATAGAACTAAACAACTGATCCCGTTTTTTCTTTTTTTCCTTTTTTCCAAACGGAAACTGAAAAAGAAACATCATCCAGCAATATAAACCATTGACGAAATATTTGGAAGTCTGTTGTTGATTGGGATTGCCATCGATCTCCATCGGTGATGGAGAGGGAACGGAAGTAGCAGTTGCCACTGCTCCTGCTCCTTTCAATGACTTTTGCGCCGATCTGCCAGCTCCACCTGAACCCATGGCAACCGGATTCCTCCTATGCCAAGCCCTCTCTCAAATTTCACCCACCGCTGTTTATTTGGTGTTGCCGTTTGTTTAGTATTTACCGGTTTTTATCAAACTTGAAAAACAAGGGTATGCGGGTTTTCTCCAACTAAACATTTTTTTCGTGATTTTGTTTACAAATACTTCAGAGAATATTGAAGTGTGTTACCTATGTTTGGAATATGCCTTAAGGTAGCATAGCATAAATAATCAGTGGTGTGGTTTGAACCAGTCCCTTTAAGGGTCTATAGTATGGGAGCCAACCAATTAAGTTATAGTTATTGCTCAAATACTAACTTTTACTTACATGATAGTCATAATGAGATATTTAGTTGAGCCATTGAGCTATTGTTTTATGAGGCTAAATGTTACCAATTCAAGTCATAAATAAGGCATCCTTATATGCCTTTGTAATTAATCTAATGTATCTTGTTAACCATGTGTATTGGGGTGCATTGTGCTCCTTGCCTCCACCTTTCCCTTCCTCCTTCCATGCGCAAGATACTAATTAAGCCACCTTCCATTATTGAACTTGGTCTACATCATCATCATGGTACCTTTGTCCCAATAACATAGTTAATCCATTAAGATATGCAAAGAATTTGGTGATTATTTTCTATGTTTGATGTTCTTTTCAAAAGGAGATATAAGGGAAGGGTTTCAGCAATGATGGTTTTAGCATTGATTTGAGGTAGCATGGGGTTTGGTATTAATATAACGTGTAATGCTGCCAAATTCAGTAGGTGAAATTCAAGTAGAATATTCTAGGTTATTTACCTCATTTTTCAAATTTTTTGAATCATTTAAATTTGGTTTGAAAAGATTGAGCTTTAGATGTTGTCCATGCTCATTATTTATCAAACTCATTTTTGTTGGTAGAATGTGTTGATTCGATGATGGTTTTTAAGGCCTTTGATATTAGTGTTTTCTATCAACATCATGCTTTATTGATTATTCAAAGGTGGACTCCTTCCTTTAATCTAGCATCTCCTAAATTTTAAAAGTTTTCTTATTTTATTGAATTGTTGAATCTTCCATTAAATTTTCAAAAAAAAAAAATTGAAAGTGATTTTGTCTCTCAAGCATTCTAAAATGCTCGCTACACCTAGTGGTTTTCATAAAATTTGATATATAATTAAAGTGGATCTTCATTTGCTTCAATGAAAAATTCTTCTACGTGTTGGTGGAATTGATTATGCATAGAAGGTTATTTATTACAATCTTCCAAAGTCATATCACTATTGTCATCGAGAGGGCCACATGTTTTATTTATGTCCTTTTATGTTGCAAACAAAGGTAATATATGCATGTTAGCAACAAGCTACTATAAATGCTACCAAGGTTTTTTCTACAAATATTATAAGTCCTACTAAGGTTTTTTCTACAGATGCTACAAATCCAGGGATGATTTCCTTTGCCAAGGTTTCAACACTTAGGCCACCTCTTTCTTTTACTATTATTTAACAGAATGTATCTTCAAGAAAAGTTTTGATGAAATCATTTTCAACAAATTCTTTAATGACTAAAGGGAAACAAATATATGTTCCTTAGTGATGAGCGGCGAGGTACCCCTATGTCCAACCATACAAATCACAAAGCGTTCACGGGCGATCTAGTCGAATTCTGTGGACTTTATCGTTTCTCGTGCATTAGTCTTATAGGAAGTGAATCTTTGCCTTAAGGTTAATCATTGTCTTCTCAATTACACTTGTGATGTTTACTGGTATAATTAAGTGTAACTAAGGCATCTAATTTTTATCATTTTATGTTTTATGGTTTGGTGTTCAAATGTAGATAAAAGGAATTAGATTAACTAATTGACTATCATTTAACTAATCCTAACATAAACATCCAATCTCACTTTCCATGCACATCCTAAACCCATGTATCAATTGCTAGGCGACCAAGCGCTACGCTATTGGGCATACCAAGCAATAACATTGTTGGGATTACCAAGCAAATATGTGTTACACTTGAAGTAATCATACTTATGTGTTTAATTTGTCTAGCTTAATTACTTCATTAACTTAATTACTAACAAATATTTAATAAATAATTGAAAACATTAAATGCGTAAACAAAATATTTAATCTATCCAAAGTGCTGCAAGGTTTATTAGAAAGCTCATCTTTGTTGCTGCACACACTATCGAGCTCAGGTACAACAATGCTCAAATAAGGATCGGTACGCTCAATGACTCCTACTACAAGCACTTGGGAGGAAAATTCTAACTCTCAAATGGACAAACTACAAGAGCTTCACTACTATAAAATCTTGGTTGTCATAAATGTGGTTAGTAGGCACGTATTTATAGCTGAATGCAGACATTGCATCGATGAGGCCTCATCGACACATGATACGATGCATCGACGAGGCCTCGTCTATATAGCCAACTAAACAACGACTCATCATCCCCCCATGATCAAAGGAAAACTTGTCCTCGAGTTCTTTTACAAAATTGGGAAGGTATGGGATTATTGACTAACTTTTCTTTAAACAAAACAAGCTGACTAACTTGACAAAAAACGAAGAGCCCAGGTTTATGGATCAACACATTACAAAAAATGGAGGTGTTTAGGACACAAAATTGAACATCGTGACATGACTCTTCAAAATTGGACAACATGTTTCCTTGATGCCATGAAGTTGATGGAGAAGATCAAACGGTCCCACATGATTGTGGTTCCTGAGGTTCTGAGGGACCTTCATTGGCTTAGGCAGTGGTCAAGGCAGCTGCAACTATCCTACTGTTATTGCACCTTTAGGTGGAAGGTAGAAAGCATCTAGCAATGTTTTCATTTTCTCCTCCTTACTTATGGGATCATGCACTATCCATGTCGCTTCCCCAATGTGGGTTGAAACGGACACATCCCAAGGACACGGGATTGCTGCAAATTGCTTCTTTGCATTGACGAACTAGGTAGCAAATGATTTGCATTCAATGTCAAACATCCTGACTATGTCCTTTAGCTCCTAGTAGTCATTCATTTTTTTGGCTAGGTTCTCAGCAGTTGAATTTTGGTCTATAAACCATGCTTTGAGAACTTTGAGTTCAACATTTGTAGTCCAAGCTTTTGCTTGGTGTCTTTGTGGTGCTTAAGCTTTGCCTCATATAATAAATACGAGCTAGCCACTTGTTTCTCCAACTTTGATTGCAGCTGTCCGACAGTCAGCATTACCAGGTTTGCATAACGAAGATTATTACATAAGAAGAAGAAAAGAGAGAAGAAGGAAGTAAGAGAGGGCCTTAGTTAGAGGGGATCATCAGGCATAGGTGCATGTATTTCTAGTTCCATAAAGTGCTTGTAACCATTTATTTGTCTAAGGGGTGTGCTTTGAATTCCTTTTTTTTTCTTGAAATGAAAACCAGACCATGTGAGGACTTATTCGTGTCTAAGGGGTGTGCTTTGAATTCCCATCATTTTTTTTGTGGATGGAAACCACACCATGCAAAGACTTTATTTGACTTCTTATTAGTGGTTGGAATGTGATGAGCTGCGATATCGCGTACGTGATGAGCTGCGATATCGCGTACGTGATGAGCTGCGATATCGCGTACGTGATNNNNGACTAAGCTAAATAGGATTTAATTATTGTTAAATGTTTAAATGCTTTTTTAGATAATTAATCTCTCTCGAGTCTTGACTCTCTTAGTTAAGTGCATTCAGTACAACCACTTCGAGCACGTGTGTAATGCTTGGTAACCCAGTAACGAGTAGCGTTTGGTAATCCCAATAGCGTTGCACTAGTTCAGGGTGTGTGCAGTAAGTGGGAATGGATACTGATGCTAGGATAATTAAAATCTAGTTAGTGAATAGTTAATGAAAATTAGTTATTTAGTTCTCTTCACCTTTCCCTACTAGCATAGGCGTTAAAAAGATAAAAGTTATAAAAATCACATACCTCAAACTTACTTAACCATACAACCATGACAATACAAGTAAGTTTGGGAGGACAACGATTGCTTAACCTTAAGTGTTCCATTAAGGCGTGTAAGCACTTAGTCCTTGGAGTTTGACCGGATCGTGCGTGAGACACTCGAATTCGTATGGTTAAGTGTAGGGGTACCTCACCACTCATTAGAATGGAATGGTAAGAAGTCCATGAAAAACACTCAAGCACTCAAGTAAGTAGAAGAGTACAAAGAATATTAGGTCCCCTTGAAATCACATCCTTTACAAACCTTTGAATCCTTCCTACTTCTAAAACTACCAAGGTCATCGATTAATTAAAAGTTTATTTTAATGGAAGGGACCTCAAATTTCTAGAACAAGGAAAACCATAGAGTTTATTGGATGGGCCAATGACATGGACTCACTACCTGTTCCACGAAAAATAAACCATGTGAAAGTTATTAGACATCAAAAATAGAACCTAGACATCGACAATTACAACATTAAGCACAAACCATCATTAGTAAATAGCAATAGCGACACTGTGTCCTGTGATAATAAAGCAATTTTATTACAAAACTGAGGAAATATCACACTTTGATCAAAACAAAACAAAGTAAAATATATAAGAAAGTGTAAAATAATCAAGAAAGATTCAAATGTACAAATGATGGTGTAAAATTTAAAAAATCTGAAAATCAAAAATTTGTAAAATAAATAAGTTGTAAAATCAAAATCATCGAAAATAAAAAGTAGAAAAACTGAGAAGCCCTATGGGTTGTCACCACGGATGGCCATCTCCCCCATGACTAAGTTGGAAGGAGGAGATCCAGAAAAAAAAAACACAGTTGTCCATCCATTGAGGTGGTAGTTGCATTGGCCTATCTTAGTTCTAGGAAAGACTTTACTTGTTGGATGGTTACCAACTACTTCTTAGTCGAGCTTTTAGGTTTATAGATTATCATGGCCCCGTAGGAAAAGGTTTGATCAATTATATAAGGTCACTCCTACAATGTTTGAAATTCTGCCTTTTGAGGTACATGTGTGGGGTTCCAATAGAGAACCTTATCTCCTAGTTGAAGTTTTACCTTTCATATTCTAAGGTCATGATGTTGCTTGATGAATGCCTTGTGCACCTCATTCAAAGATAGGTCCACTAATCAATTTTGATCTAGCACGTTTAGGTTGATCAATCTTTCTTTTTGTGCTAGATGAAGATCAAGATTCAGATCATAGGCTATTGAGAGTGTACAGAGCTTAAATTGAATCAGAAGCATTGGAAGTTTTCCATACACCAACTCGTAGGGAGAATGGCCAATAGGAAGTTTCCATGTTCAACAATAAGCCTAGAGGGCATCATTAAGTTTTGCACTCCAATCTTTCTTATATTTGCTAATGATATGTGTTAGTATTTTTATGATCTTCTGGTTGGTTACCTCTACATGATTGTTGGCTTGAGGATGGTAGGGTGTTATTAATTTATGTTCAACCCCCAAGCATTGCATTAACTTTCTAAAAGTGGCACCTGTGAAATGAGATCCACTATCAGAAATTAGTGAACATGGCACCCCAAACCTATTTACANCTATCAGAAATTAGTGAACATGGCACCCCAAACCTATTTACAATATTTTGTTATATAAATCTAGCAGTAGTGGATGATGTTCAATTAGTAACAACTACTACTTTTATTCATTTTATGCAATAGTTGACTACTACAATAATATACACCTTTCCATTGGACATGGGTGTGATGAGACCTATAAAGTTAATTCCCCATATGTCAAAAGGTTCTAGTGGTTGAATCCATTGTTAAGGGCCTTCCATGTGAGTGATCATTCCCCTGTCTCGTTGACAACATCCACAAGATCAAACAAACTGGTGGGCATCCCTAAAGATTATATGTCAATAGTATCCTGCCATTAGGATTTTTATAGCCGTGTGTCTCCTTGCATAGTGGCCTCCACAAGGCCCTTCACGAGCATCCTACATAATGTTGATTTGTTATGCACACTAATTGCATGCTTTAATGTATTTACTTTTTATGGACCAAATCTTTTGCACGCAATTGCACCAGTTGTCGCTATACGTGATGCATGGAATGCACTTCTTCTCCATCTTGCCCAATTCATTTTCTTTGAAGATTTCTAAAGATAGATCCCTTATGACCATACGTGTGTCAACTATGCTTAACCAAGCTCTTCCCATAATGATAGGGAAGTCACTTTTGTAGTTTTCAACCTTGATCACTAGAAAATCAGCAAGATAGGAGCACCCACAAACTGTGGTCACAATGTCCTCTACTAATCCTAGAAGGACAGTAATTAACTAATCTACCAATTCTAGATAGATGTTGCTCTTCTTAAGAGGTGGTAGGTTCCAGGCCTTGTGCATGTTATGAGAGATGAGATTAATTCCAGAACCAAAGTTAAGAAGAGCCTTGCATGGCTCATGTCTAGCAATCTATAGATAAATAAGTGGACTTCCTAGGCTAGCTCTTTTTGTGGGAAGATTTCTAGCCTTGACCAAGTCAAAAATAGCATGAGTTAGAATCATGGTGTGAATTCGAGGTGGTAGTGGGTTTGAAGGGCACTTGAAGGTATTTGATGCATAGGATGGGGGTGTTGGAGATGTAGAACAATTAGCCGAACTAGATTGTGAGGGTTGAAGAGGATTGCTGGGTTGGAATAAAGGTCTTTTTTTGGATCGATTGTCTAAACCTCTTAGCTAGAAAGTCGGTTGTGAATGCATAGCCCTTATAGCATTTCGTTGTTGTGGCTGTGGAGGAATCTCACCCTACATGGATGGAGTAGGACGTAACTAGGTTGATGGTGAAGGTATGTATGTAGATGGATGCAAAGGATGGTATGGATATGGGTTTTTCCCTCAAGTAGATGGTGAATGTGTTTAGAGGGTAATAGTGATGCTGAAATGAGGTACGACTTGTAGAACTTTTTGGAGAGATAAGTTGCTAAACATAGTACCTATATGGATCTAGTGGGCTATAGGGGTACTACTATCTTGGTGGTAGCATTGCCCACGATTGTGGTTGGTACCATTGTTGGTATTATTCATCAGGTTCTGAAGGAGTTCCTCTTCGATAGTAAGCTTGTTGTCGTCGGTGGAACTGGCTTGGATTATTTTGAGGATAAGGCAATTATCTTGGTGCCAGCCTACATGCTAGTCAAGGATTCAATGCATATACCCCAGACTCTTGTTAGTGTGACACTACAAGGCAACATCCCTTTGGATGTTCATATTGACAAATGTTACAATCTGCTTCATCATCAAAGTCGGTTTCCAACACTTCCTCTACAGCAGTAGCTTTGTCCTTACCACTTTGGTAGGCACATTCAGTTTCCTTTCACCTCTTGCGATTACGATCACTATGTTGCTCTTTAGATTCTTTAGCAATCTTCATAACAGTTTGAATTTTGTCATCCAAAGAGTCCCATAAGTTGTTAACCTTTGCTGAAATATCAAAAATAGACTTTGCCACGTCAAAGGGTCGAGAGAGATTAATTATCTAGGAAAGCATTTAAACATTTAACAATAATTAAATCCTATATAGCTTAGTCCATATGCTACAAGTTTTATCAGAAAGATCGTCTTTATTGCTGTACACAAATGTGTGCTCAGGTACAATTTGCTCGAATAAAGATCAGTTCACTTTGAAACTCCTACTGCAGGCACATGGAAATTATTCTAACTCTAGAATGGTAAAACTGCTATAGTTTGGCTAAGGGACTAACTCTAGATGCCTAAAGCATGGAAAGCCGCCTCTTATTAATAGGAATTGTGGCAGGTTGCAATATCGCGTACGCAATATCGCAAGGGCGGACACGATATCGCAGCTCATCATACCCCCATGACTGAATGAAAACTCATCCTCGAGTTCCTTACAAAATATTGAGAAGGTATGGGATTATTGACTTGAATGACACTAATGGTAAATGGGGTGACATGTGAATGGATCATCATTACAATACATGAACACTAAACACATTTGACATCCAAATGTATTATAATCTTCCTAATTATTAAAACTTTTATCATTGTCAATGACTCTTGTTTAATATTTGTCATTTTATGCTTAAGAAAAATGATGCTAAGAAAAAAAAAAGAACGTGTTAAAGTTGAGGATTTACAGAAAGAAAGAAAGAAAAAAAATAATCTAAAGTTGAAGATAAGACAGATGAAGTTAATATTAATGATAAAGATGATTAAATGACAATAAATAGAGTAGAAAAAAAATAGAAGTTTCCCTAGATATTTTTACTTATACTACAAAAAGTATTAATTTGTTCGGGTATATTTCTCATAATGTAAATATGTCCTTATCTCCTCGAGTTATAAAGTTATAGCTATAATTGAACAATATATATAGGAGTATATTTACATTACAATTTTTTTAAGTTCCAACACTGCACCCACCCAACCACTATCCCCTAAAAGTTATATCAACCTAGTGGTAAGACTCTTGACTTAAGAGTTCCAAGTCATAGGTTTGATTCTGATGGGTAATGCTAGGTTATAACATTTTAACTGGACTATGTATCTTGGGGTGTACCTATATTACAATTATTTCAAGGTTCCAACAACCTCAAAAATTAAAACTAATGTTGAAAAGAATGTTCTACATGATGAAAATGATTCTTGATATAATATTAACCTAAAGTGACAAAGTAATTGTGATAGACAATATGTGTCGACGTTTTCCATTATATTTGAATTTTCTACAAATGTTGGTATTTTGTCATAACTTTCTACTGCTGCCTCAAATTTTTTTGCTATTTTAACTTCAAACACAAGTGCTAATGGTAATGTCAATATTATTGGAAATAAGATCATCCTCCCTACTAATAATTAATTTTTCTTTCTTGATTTTTCAAAATATCAATGGTAAGGTTATACACATGAGTAAACATTCCTAAAATGGAAAATTTTTGTTTTTCTATGTTGTTTTTAGTGTTTTATACTTAGTGTTAAAACTAAAATTTTTGCTTAATATTTATATTATTTTAGGGGAGGTATTGGAACTTGAGACATTTTTTTGGACATGTTAGACTAGTTTTGATGGGGTGGGCTAGGGTTTAAAGAGGGGCTATTGGGAATGAAGGGGATTACAAGATAATGTCAAGACTAGGAAATGATGAGGTGTTTGAGGAAGTGAGCATGGATGAAAAGGTCATGTGGTTCATAGGACTTTAGGGGCTAGGTAGAATCCATAGGAGTGGGTGAGGCATGTGGCAAGGTACTAGCCGATGCAGCAAAAAAGAAGGATTGAAAAAATAGAAGATAGAACCCATATTAGAGAAAGGATTCTTAGGAAAATTAGGATTGATATAAGGGTTTAACTACTAGGATAGGAATAAGGGCCACAATGAAGGCTACGTTGTAATAGATGATGAAAGGGCTAAGTGAATTAGGGATGAGTTCAATGGATGAGGAAGAAAGTTCAAGTGGCTTGATGGCAAGGATGATAGACCAATGGGGTATGACAATGATGCAGGTTAAGGATTGCATATGGTCCATTATAGAGAGAGTCAAAGCCTAAGGATGTTAAGTGGACATGTTACACAACTTAATCATTAAAGAGATAGGAAAAGACATTGAACTTGAACTATGCTCCTAATACATGATATGTAGTTAAGTCATGTTAATGACATGATCCTACACTAAATTGACAGTGTAAGTGCTTCTAGTAAGTGTCACATATGAGCCATCAAAGAAAAAAGTAGAGAGAAAATCCATAAATGATACCATGATTGATGAAGTGATGCAACCATGATAAGTGCATGGATATGGCATGGAGTGACATGGATTATTGCAAAAGCATTGTACAAATGTATTATATTCTTACCTACCTAGGAGAATGCACTATAGAGGCCTAAGGCTATATGCATAGAGTTTATTGATGTCACACAACCCTTCAAAATTTCATCATAAGACTTGAATGGTTCATTGGGTTTTGAAAAGAAAGAAGTGTTACCCAATGAGCTTGGAGAGCTATCCCAAATGTCTGTTTTAATGATCCTAACTTTTAATATAATTATAAATTGAAGGAAAATTCATCTACAAAAGAAAATAAGATTGTAAATAAAAGTTAAATCACAATGCTTTTCAAAATATTTATGTAGTATTATAATTTATTAAAAAATTAAGAGCTCTTGAAAATATTAGGAGTACTTACTAATATTAAAAGAATGAAATGTCGTAACTTCCTAAAATGTAAAAATTATGAATGTTTGAAGATCAAAACATTAATATCTAATAAAAGGTTTGATGCATGATAATATTTAGGATATGATGAGCAATGAGGTACCCATACGTCAAACCATACGAATCACTAAGGTGTTTACGCGTGATCTGGTCAAATTCCGTGGACCTATAGTTCTCCAGTGCACTAATTCCTCTAGAGAGTGAAATGGGCATTGAGAACATTTGTTGTCTTCACAACTACACTTGTGAAGCTCAAGGGTATGATTTAAGTGTAATTGAGGCACATGATTTTTATGATTTCATGTTTTGTGAGTTTAATCGCCTACAACAAGAATCGAAGATAGAGGAATTTAATATCTAATTAGCCTATTGCTTAGCTAGCCTAATACATGTACCTGTTTCCACTTTCCAAACACATCCTAAACGCATGTCCCGCATTTGGATTACCAAACGTTAAGCATTTTTGAGTTACCAAGTGCTACACGTATGCTCAAAGTGGTCATGCTTCTGTTTGTTAACAACTATAAATTAATTGCTCAATGAAAATGGATTAAAGTAAAGTGCTTAAATGATGAATGGATTAAAGAAATATTAATCTAATCTTAGTGCTACAAGGATGATCAAAAGAGCTCATTTTATTCTTGTCACACTACTATGCTTAGGTAGATCAATGTTCAAATAATGTTATATACACACTAAAACTCTTGCTGTGGCACTCAAAAAATATTCTAACTCTAGAGAAAACAAATTGCAAGAGCTTTACTATGCTATGAAAAAAATTGATCATAAATTGTGACCCCAAGCGCAATATTTATAGGCTGACATATACCCTGTGATATCAGATAGTTGACATCGTGTTTTGGGCTCCAACATCATGTATCCGATGTCGAGGCTCTGATATCACATATCCAATACTAGAGCTAGTCAAATCATGACTCATAATACCCTCACAACTAAATGAAAACTCATCCTCAAGTGAAGAAGAGGAGGAACAAGTTCCTTACAAAATAATGGAAAGGTATGGGATTATTGACTGACATACAAACTGACTCAGATGGAACAAATAGACTCTGAGTGCCCAAGTATATGAATTTACAATCTTTTACAAAATTGGGTGTTCATGATAAGAGAAGTGAACACTCTAGATAAAACTGATATCCGATGCCTCTTTGTGGCTAAAGAGTGAGAGAGAGGATCCAACAATCATGAACAATCCTTGTCGTGTGATGCTACTGCATCATCCTTGGTGAAGATAGTTGATGAGTGGCGAGGTACCCTTACACTCAACCATACGAAACGAGCGTAGCATGCGCGATCTGGTCGAACTCCGTAGACTAAATGCCTAACGCCGCAAGGAATACTTGGGATTAATTAGTCGTTGTCTTCCCAGACTTACTTGTTGTTGTCATGGTGTATGGTTAAGTAAGTCCGAGGTATATGATTTTTTTGGTATTTTCTAATTTATCTCTTATGCTAAGAGGTGAAGGGTTGAGAGACTAAAACTAATTCTAACTACAGCACTAAGTCCTAGCGTCAGCATCTGTTCCCACTTGCCGTACACACCCTGAACTATGCAACTGTGGCTACCAAACACTAATCATTACTGGGATTACCACACGTAACGCACGTGCTCGAAGTGGTCGTACTGAGGCATCTAACTAGCCTAAGTGTGACAAGCAGCCGATTCCTTGACTAGCCATACACATCCGGAGATGCTCGTAATCAAGTTGTACTTGTCCCACGTTCTAGGAGGAAAGGGTGAGAGAATCTTATCGCGATGAGTAGCCGATTACTTGGCTAGCCGTACACGTTCGTCAACGCTCGTAACCAAGTCGTACTCATGGCACGTTACTAGGAAAGTAGTAAATAACATTAATTAAACCTATCCATGCACTGCAAGGTTTATCCACAAAGCTCATCTTTATTGCCGTACACAACTTGCGTTTAGGTACAAAGCTGCTCGAATAAAGAACCGTTCACTTGGGGGATACCTACTGCGGGCACATGGAAAATATTCTATCTCTGGGGTGATCAATCCGCCAGAGCTT
>MNCI01007313.1:161295-177298 GCA_015680685.1 Gnetum montanum
TTAATAACATTAATTAAACCTATCCATGCACTACAAGGTTTATCCACAAAGCTCGTCTTTATTGCCGTACACAACTTGCGTTCAGGTACAAAGCTACTCGAATAAAGAACCATTCACTTGGGGGACTCCTACTATGGGCACATGGAAAATATTCTATCTCTGGGGTGATCAATTCGCCAGAGCTTCGCTACTTTACGCCTAGGATGTCAAATGAGGGGTGTGCCGCCTCTTATTTATAGATTTGGTGGCAGACACCGATATCGCATACACGATATCGCAGGGAACGACGCGATATCGCGTATGCGATATCGTGGCCTATGCAATTCACGTCTCATCAATAGTCTTGCTTCCAATCCATGCTTCCCACTACAATCTCAACAAGATCACGAATTAGTATGCAATGTGTAACACATAGCTATTAAGTACCCTATCTCATCGGTGGTTATACTTGGCTAGGTGGTGATAGTGGTAGATTGATTCCCTTAGTAGTGTGACAGGGAAAACTAACAAATAGGGTAAAATAGGTAAGCAGTCCATTAGATTTGAAAAAGTTCAAACAAGATGAAATGCTTGAATAGGGTTTAAGAATTCATAGTAATAAAAAAGGGAATTACATTGAAAAATATTGTGAAGATATGCACAATCGGATGTCATTGATGGGAAATGCAAAAGGATTTGATTGTAAGGAAGTCTAAGGGAAACGAACATAACTAACCCAACCAAAGGGTATGCAAGTGGATCCTCCCCAAATCAGGAACATGCCTTTTATTGCCCTTTCATAACTTAAAACCAAGGAGTTCATGGGCTCCATGGATGATTAATGGTTATGAAAAATCAAATACAGAAACTTGGAAGAAACTACCTAAGAATTTTGGCAAATCAAACTAGGAGATCGAATAAGAACATGAAACCGATAATGAGGTTAGACATGGAAAGCATAATGAAATTTTTGATTAAGGTTACATGAAGTCCCTTGTAAATTTTGTGGTTAAATGACCTGATAAAATCCATCATTAGTTCTAACCAAAGCCAACCACATTTAGTGACATCACATCATCATTCTAAGACCAATTCATCCCCCTAACACACAAAAGTGCTCCCACAGAACAACCACCATCCCTTATTAGAGAAGAATAGAGAAGTAGGAAGTGAGGAAGGGCCTTAGTTAGAGGGAACCTTCAAGCATGGGTAACATGTCTTTCTAATCCCATAACCAGTGCTTATAGCCAATTTATTTTGTCTAAGGGATGTGCTTTAAATTTCCATTATTTTTTTTATAATAAGAACCACACCATGCAAAGGCTTATTCAACTTCCTTTTATTGATTGACATGGAACGACAAGATATCCATGAAAACACATATCCACCCAGGCAAATAGAAAGGCACAAATAATAGCAAATCCCATTGAAGTCACACCCTATTCAAATCTTTCAATCCTTTCAACATCCAAAAACTACCAAATTCATAAATTCATTAAAGTTTTATTAATGAAAAAGAGACTGCACATTTCCAAAATGAGGAAAACCATAGAGTTTGTGGATGGGTGGATGTTGTGGATTCGCTGACTATTACATAAACAAGAAACCATGTCCTAATTATCTATAACAAAATTCAATGCTAGAATCTAGACACCAACAATCAAATAACTAGATAGCACATGCGCACATCAATCAAATCACATTGTACCCAATTGGCAATAAGATGCTTATTATTAAAATGAGATAAGAAATTACATCCCAATGAAGAAAGATATATAAGAAATTGTAAAATATTCAAAAAGAAAACATACTAACAATGCTATAAAAGAAAAACTTTGAGAGATTAATAATGTAGAAAACAAAAAGTGCAAAATAAAAAATGTGTAAAACAAAAACATGTAAAAAAAATATGAAAAACTAAGGAGCTACATATATGATTAGCATGGATAGCCATCTATCCAATGACTGAGTTGGAAGGTGGAGATCTGAAATATTGAATGTGGTTGTCCATCTGATGATGCATTTTTTGTAATAGTTAGCTTATGCTTATGGAAAGATTTAACTTCTTGTATGTTGACCATTTGTTTCTTGTCTAGGCTCTCAAGTTTGTAGATCATCATGGCCCTAGAAGGAAAAGTTTTGTAAATGATGTAAGGCCCTTTCCACAACATCTGGAACTTAGTTTGTTGAGGTATATGTGTGGGATTCTAGTAGAGGACCTTATCTCTTGGTTGAAGTCTAACTTTCCTAATTCTAAGGTCATGGTGCTTTTTGTTGAATGCTTTGTCTAGCTTGTTAGATGATAGGGCTACTAATAAATTTTCATCTAGTAAGTTGAGATTCATTAATCTTCCCTTTTCTGCTAAACTCAAGTCAAGGTCGAGGTCACATGCTATTGAAAGTGCACGGAGGTCAGATTGAATAGGAAGTGTTGGTAATTTTTGCATGCACAAGCTTGTAGGGAGAGTAGCCTATAGGAAGTTTGCATGTTGAGTGGTAGGCACAAAGGGCATTGTTGAGTTTTGTGCTTCAGTCTTTCCTATATTTGCTAATGTTCTTGTTAGAATCTTTGTGATTTCCCTATTGGAAACCTTAACTTGACCATTGGCTTAGGGTTGGTAGGGTGCTGTTAGTTTATGTTCAACCTCCAAGCATTGCATGAGCTTTTGAAAAGTAGTGCCTATAAAGTGAGTTCCATTATCAAAAATTAATGCATTTGGCACAACAAACCTATTTACAACATTTTTTTGTACAAACTAAGAAGCAGTAGAAGATGTATAGTTGATGATAACTGCTGCTTCTACCCATTTCATATAATAGTCAATAGTGACTGTGATGTGCACCTTTTCATTTGACATTGGCATGATGGGACCTATGAAATCAATGCCCCAAATGTTGATGGGTTCTAGTGGTTGAATCTGTTGTTGAGGTTCTTCCATTTGAGTGATCATTCCACCATCCCATTGGCACTGTTCACAAGAACGGACATATTGATGAGCATTCATGAAGATGGTTGGCCAATAATACCTTGCCATTAGGATTTTTATGGCCATGCCTCTCCTAGCATAGTGGCCTCCATAAGGACCTTCATGAGCATCCTAGAGAACGCACAATTGATCAGCATCAGGGACACACCATTGAACTAGGCCATCAACAAACAACTTGTAGAGGTGTCTATTAATCTCCATGAAATGTTTTACTTGGTGAAGAAATTGTTATTTCTTCTGGTGGTCCAACACTTGTGGCATCTCTTGAGTGAGAAGATAGGTGAGAATGCCATCATACCATCTAAGCTCATTAGGCAATTGTTTAGTTGTAGCTTCAGCAAAGAGGAGTTCATCAAGAAACATATCAAACAGTGGGTTTTTCTCATCTTTGTTGTCCCATCATAACCAAGACAAGTGGTCAGCAACCCCATTCTCAATACTCTTTCGATCTACCATTGTAAGATCAAATTCCTACAAGATCACTAGCCATCATATGACACAGGGGCTCACCATTGGCTTCTTCATTAGGAAGTGAATGGCACTATGGTTGGTGTGCACAAACACTTTGTATCCAAGCACATAGTGCCTAAACTTGTCTCGAGCAAAGCCATTAATTCTTTTTCTATGGTGGTGTAGTTTAGTTCTGCACCCACAATGCTTCAGCTTGTGCAGTGGATGTAGTATGGATGTTTTTTGTTGTCCATTTGCATAAGCAGAGCTCCCAAGGCTTAAGTTGATGCATCTGTCATGACATGAAATGGTTTGAACCAATTCGATGCTTGCAGGATTGGAGTTTTGTATAAATTTCTCTTTTAGCTATTGGATTGCTTTTTCACATTCCACGATATAGACAAATGGAGCATATTTCTTTTTTAGCTCCACCAATAGCTTTTTGATCTTAGAGAAATTCTCTATGAATCACTAGTAGTAGCTAGTATGTCCAAGGAATGATCAAACATCTTTGATAGTTTCTAGTTGGCAGGTTATTCCTTGGATGACCCTTATTTTGTTAAGGTCTACCTTAATTCTTGCTTGTGAGATTCGATGCCCCAATACAATGCCTTCTTGGACCATTAGATGACTCTTTTGCCAATTAAGCATGAGGTTTGTCTCAACACATCATTTCAATACTTGCTCAAGGTGGTCCATGGCTTGCTTAAATGTAGCTCCATAGGTGAAGAAGTCATCCATGAAGACTTTCACACCACTACCAATTTGCTGTTGAAAAATGCTTAAAACTAGGAATTGGAATATAGTAGGGACATTGCATAGACCAAATGGCATCTTACAATATGCAAAAGTCCCCCAGGGACTCATGAATCTTGTCTTGGCCTAGTCCTCTAGTGCAACTTAAATTTGGTTATACCACTAGAACCATCTAGAAAAGTGTAGTAGCAATGCCTAGATATTATGTCTAGGTCCTGATGAACAAATGGCAGTGGAAAATGATCCTTGAATGTTTCCATATTTAGTAGTTGAAAATCAATGTAGACCCACCACTTACCTCCCTCCTTTGGGACAATCACGAGTGGACTAATCCACTCATTATCCGTAATGGTATAAATGAACCCTACTTTGAGGAGTTGTTCGATTTCCTCTTTAACAATCTACTTTAGTTTGGGGTTTAATTGCCTCTATGGCTACCTCTTTAAGTTCATGGCCAAATCAATGTAGATGTGTTACTAGCATATCCTAGGATCAATCCCTGTGAGTTCAGGATATGACTAGGTAAAAGCTGCTGGCCATTTTTCAACTACATTCAACAACATCTTTTTTTTAGAGCAAGATTTGCATTGATTACGACTAGATTCCCATTTTTTAAGAACACATATTCCATTCTAGCTGATAGAGTTTTTAGCTTAAGGGGCTCTTGCTTGAAATTTTTAGGAATTTCTAACTATCCCCAGTATGTATCATCATTTGCATCATCAAAGAGTTGGTGATGAACTTACTCTAGTTCATCCATGCATGCAACATATGTGCATGTCATGCTCTTAGTCTATTCCATGCAAAGTGTGCTACTTTCAAGATTAATTGTCAGCCACTAGGAGCCCTCTTGTTTTGTGGTTGCTGCGTATAGATACCTTTGAATTTTTGCTTTTGGTGCACACTACTTGCATGTAGAGATTGATGCTCATTCATTGCCCAGAGTGTCTACACAAAATTGCACCCTATATCGCTATACGCAATGCATGGAACTCGTTTATTCTCGATCTTCCCAAATGCATTTTCTTTAGATATTTCCAAGGAAAGATCTCTAATGTCCATTTTTGCATCAATGGTTCTTAACCATGCTCTTCCCATGATGATTCAGAAGTCTCCACCTTGATTACTTGGAAATTAGTAGGATAGTACCATCCACAAATAGTGGTCATAATGTCTTCTACTAGTCCTAATGGAACAATGATGGATTGGTCTACAAATTCTAATATGATATTGCTATTCTTGAGAGGAGGTAGCTTCGATGTAGTATACATTTTATGAGAAATTAGATTGACACCAGAACTTGAGTTTAGAAGAGCTTTGCATGATTCATTCCCAGCAATTTGCAAATGAATAAGAGGATTTCAAGGTTTAACTAATTTCCAAGGAAGGTTTCCAACATGGATCCATTTAGATACAGTGTGAGTAACATTATGGATCTTGGGCAATGTTTGGTTTGAAGGGGACTCGAAGGAATTACATACAAAGGAAGATAGAGGGATAGGGTTGTCAACCACAAGTGTAGGTGAGGGCTTAGGTGGATTGCGGAGTTGAAAAAAAGATATTTTCTTGGATTGAGTATCTAACCCACTAAGTTGATGAACCTATTGTAGATTAATGACCCTAATAGTATTATGTTGTTGTGGTTGAGCTTGTAGTTCACCCTGCATTGGTAGAGTAGGTTGTAGTTGTGCTGAGGGAGGAGGATAAGAGGAAGATAAGGGTAAGAAGTGATATCCTTCCTTGCATGTGGAGAACAAGTTTGATAATAATCAGAAGGATGGTAGTGATATTGGAAAGTAGAAATGTGACTGGAAGACTCATGTAGAAACAAAGGTTGCTAAATGTAGTACCAATATGGATTAGGTTGTCTATAAGGGTATTGCTGCCTTGGTGCTACTAATGCCCATAACTTTGTTTGCTACGACTATTGATATTACTTATATGGTTGCATTGGAGTTCCACTTGGATAATACTATTGTTGTTGGTAGAACTACCTAGAATTGCCTTGAGGATAAGGCAATCTTCTGGGTGTTTGCCTTTGTGCTAGTTGTGCATTCACAACGTACACCCCAGACTCCTATAAGTGTGACACTGAGGCAACATCCCTTATGATGCTCATACTAGCAGACATCACACCCACCATCATCACTTGATTCACTTCTTGCAACTTCCTCTATTGTAGCAATCTTGCCCTTACCTCTTTGGTAGGCACATTTAGGTTCGCTACGCCTTCTGTGCTCCTGATAACTACTGTATTCTTTAGATTCTTCAGCAATTTTTAGGACATCATGAAATCTATTATTCATGCAGTTCCATAACTTATCAACCTTGGTCGTAATTTTAGAATGAAATTTTTGAAGGGGTAAGGTTTTCCTATTCACCACCTCATCAAGTGCTGATTCTTCCTCACTGTCATAGAATTAAACCTCCCTCTTACAAATGCAAGGATTGTCGTTGTACTATTCTACACTTTTTCTCTTTTTCTTAATTCATCTTCCTCTTTAGCTACCTGCTTAATTAATCTGTGGATTTAACGGGTGCTTAACTCTAACAATCGCCCTTGGGCGTAGATGCCAAGGGTTATTCTCATTTAAATCGAAGCCTATCTACAATGTGACAAATTTTATCTAGTTGAGAATAACCATGGCAAGGACATTAGTGCATTAAAGAATAGTATCAACCTATGATGACATCCAAAAGCTCATGTGTTCCTTGTTTCCATCATTGGATCTACCTTTTGAAATTGGACACTTGAGAGTACATTTGATATTTGTCATTAAACAATTCAAGAATTATACTCCATCATCTGATAGCTTCTAGTTCTAAGGACCAGTACCAATTTTTAGCTTCTTTAATGAGTGTCCATGAAAACAACTTAAGTTTTTACCACTTATTTTCTATATTTGGTAAGGCACATGCATCTTGGAAAGCTTAGAGATGGTTATGTGGATCTGAGTTATATCCCCCTTCAAACAAAGGGATAATGTTCATATCTAGCCTCATAATCTAACTATCCTTTACATGCCTTGTTTAAATTTGTACTACCTCTACGATATTGGACATGCTTCAGGTAGCAAGAAAAGGCTCATCGAGGCCATGATTATAGTGCGTATGATGCCCTCTACTACCTCTTCATTCATGACAATGTGCCTCTCTTGAATGTCTGTGCCCTTGATCTTTCCTTGCATGATGGTCCCTTCAATCATTTTGGTCCTGTCGATCATCTTCATCATGGTCACACCCCTTGCATTTGCAATCAAAGCTAGAAGAAGAAGATAATGATGATGAAGGCAAAGAGGAAGGAGGACTAACACCATCACGGTGCTTTCTACCTCCTCTTCAGTGATCACAATCACTATCATGATCTTGTTTCTTGTCTGCATCCCTACCTTGACTAACCTCTTTTAATCCTTCTTTATCATTGGATCCATTCGTGCCAGAATCAGGATTGTGAATTGTGGATTGCAGGTTTTGGTTTTGACCTCGTTCACTGAAGTCAAAGAGAGGGGTTTCACTGAATGGAAAACCCCCAAAGAAGGGCTCACCACCATCTTTTTAGTACAGCATGAATGGGAAATAATTAAATCCTTTTCCCTTTGTACAAATCACTAATTCATTTACGTGTGATTTGGTCAAATTCTGTGAACCTATGGTTCTCCAATGTACTAATTCCTCTAGGAATTGAAATGGGCATTGAGAACGTTCATTGTCTTCCCAACTATACTTGTGAAGCACAAGGATATGGTTTAAGTGTAATTGAGGCACATGATTTTTATCATTTTATGTTTTGTGAGTTTAATCACCTACAAGAAAAAGGGAAGATAGAAGAATTTAATATCTAATTAGCCTATTTCCTAGCTTGCCTAACACAAGCACCCATGTAGTGCTTCTGGATTATGAAACGTCAAGCATTTCTAGGTTACCAAGTGCTATACTTATGCTTGAAGTGGTCGTGCTTGTGTTCGTTAACAACTAGAAATTAATTGCTCAATGAAAATGCATTAAAGTAAAGTGCTTGAATGATGAAATCATTATAGCAATAGTAATCTATTCTCAATGCTATAAGGATGATCAAAAGAGCTCATCTTTAGTCCTGTCACATTGTTGTACTTAGGTAGATCAGTGTTCGAATAAAGTTTCATATACACTTAGACTCCTATTGTGGGCACTCAGAAAATATTCTAACTCTAGAGAAAATAAGCTACAAGAGCTTCACTACGCTATGACAAAAACTAATGATAAACTCTGAGCCCAAGTGCTATATTTATAGGCTGGCATATACCCTGTGATATTGGATAGTCAACATCGCGTCTTGGGCTCTGACATCAAGATCTGATGTCGAGGCTCTGATATTGTGTATCCAATATCGAAGCTAGTCAAATCATGACTCATCAGGATGTATGAGAAAATAAAAATGATTTTTCAATCAATATTTAAAAGATTTTTAAAAATACCAGAGGACACCTTAACATTTTGTATAATGCCTATCCTAAAGTAAGGTACATGAAATCCAAGCCTATTTGGGATTCCTAAACCTCTAGATAGCTTCTAAAACTTTATGGACACCTAAATCTTCTTTGAATATCTATCACTTGCTACTGTCTATGGCGATTGGTCTAGCATCTACACACTCTTGTTTCTTCTAGTTTGCTTGAAACAATTTTTGAGGTAGCTAAAAGAGTATAATACCATCTCGCACTTTACTCCTACAAAAATTCCTAAAAAAAATCTTTAATACCTTATTATAAGAGAGTTATATTTTAAAACTGAAAAATTAATTTTATATTTTAGATTTCTAGTTTGATTAACATAAAAGCTAAAATTTTTGAAAGCCATATAGTGAAGGAAACATATCCTTCATAATAGAATAAATTATTACAAATAACTTGCCATAATGTTGGCAATACAATGTTCAACTCATAATACCATTTTTAATCCCATGGTGAAACATCCTTGTTTATAACATATTATATTATAATGTAGACCATTAATTCAATTTTAGATAACCTCATGATGAATGATGGATAGTGCTTATGCCCAACCATACGAATCATAAGTATTCACATGTGATCTAGTCAAATTTTGTGGACTTATTTACCTATGTAGCTAATATTCCTAAATGTTAAATTCTATAGTTTTAAGTTGTTATCTTCTCAATTCATACTTGTGTTAATCTCTGCATACAGTTAAGTGTGATTCAGGCATAAGATGTTCATTTTTATATTGTTTATTATTTTATATTCTTAGTGCTAAATGGTTAAATGAATAAAGATTTAATAATTGAATTAATTAACTAATTAAATATGTCATTATCTAACTAGTCTAATGTAGAGTACCCATTCTTACTTGCCGTACACATCCTAAATCTATATTAACATTGTTGGATTACCAAGTGTCTACTATTGGGCATACCAAGTATCCATGACTGGGATTGCCAAGTATTAATATGTAATGCTTGAAGTGGTCATACTCACATACTTATGAATAATAACATTAATTACTTAAGAATAATAATGTCAATTTGATATATAGTAAAGTGCTAAAAGTAAAATTATGTTAATCTAAGTGTTGCAATGAATAGAGGAAATCTCAATTTTATTATTGTTATTGCAAATGTGTCTAGCTACATATGCATTCGAATAAAATGTTGTACAATCTCTTCAATCCACACTATGGGCACTTGGGAGGAAACCTATTTTTTGTACAATCTATTTAATCCACACTGTGGGCATTTGGAGGAAAAATACTCTAACTTTTAAACAAAGAAATTGTAAGAATTTATCAAAAGATAATATTTAAAAGGTGCCATAAATGCAAGGGATGTGTGCATTTATATAGGTAATCAATGCATCAGTGTTAATGTACCTATGTCAATGCATCATAGCATGTGTCGATAGAGATATGTTGATAGGGTTGCATTGATGGGTATACATTGATGCAGCCTGTCTTATTGATAGTTCATCATACCTCCACGACTGAGTAAAAGCTCATTCTTGAGTGAACAAAATTCGGATTGAGTTTCTAACAAAATCTAAGGAAGTATGAAACTTCTTAATAGAGAGATTGACTAATAGATTTCAACTAACTCTGAGAGATGGATTATACAGTTTTACTAAAATGAGTGTCCTTTTTCAATAGAATTGGACACTTAGTTAAAATTTTAGTAGGCACCTATTGAATGGATGAAGACATAATGAATTCTCATATGCTACTTAGAGATGGAGGTTCTTGTGGCTTGGATGATTCATCATCATGTCTTGATGTTGCTAGATGCTAAGGCTACCTTGCTACTATGATTGCTTTGACTAGAAGTTTTAAAGCATCCATGAGTGATTTCATCTTCTCCTCTTTGCTTCATGGGTTATACATAATCCAAGCTATTTTGCCTATATGGGCTAGTGCAGAAATATTCCATGGGCATGGCATCGAAGGAAACATTTCCTTCACATTGACAAACTAGGATATGAATGTCTTACATTTAATGTCAAACTTATTTATAAGGTTCTTTAATTCTTGATAGTCATTCATCCTCCTTTCCAAGTTCTCAACAATAGTTCATTTATTAGTGAACTTCCTTAAAAGAACTTCAAGCTTTGCATTAGTTATCTTCAAGGTTTGCTTCATTTCCTTTTGAAGCTTGAACTCCACCTCATAGACAATGTAGAAGCTAATGATTAGATTCTTCAATTTGGATATTGGTCTCCTTGTTATCAGCATTACCAAGTTTGCATATTAAAGTTTGGCAAGATTCATGTACATTATCATCTCCTTCCTTTGTAGCTCATTTATTTGGATTTTCTGTTATTATATGTATTTAGTCCATCAAAGATAGGTTGCCATACATCACCTCTATAGTAGAGTTGCTAGAAGGCCTCATTCATCTTCACCTTGGCTAATTTTTTTTCATTTTCATTAACTTCTTTGAGTAGCCCAACTTGGTTTCTATAATGATTTTTCTTTCTTTTGAATTTTAGGGCCTCAATCTTCTAGGCGGCTACCTCAATTGCAATCTTTTGGTAAAGAGCATTAACCTTCTTCATTCAGAGATTCCTATTTTCTATTGCCAATCTTCTTAAATCCAAGTTCACCTTGCCATGCTACTCCTGTTGTTGGTCAATATATTCAACCATTTGGTCCTTTGACTACTTATTTTTTCACAAGTAGTGATTATCCTTGGTGAGGACCAAGTTCTTCTTCTGAACTTAGGACATATCCTTATCACTGTTGTTAGTCATAGCCTTTGATACGAATGCATTAAAGATCATCATTTCATTTGCATTCTTAGCCTTTTCATATTTTTGCTAAAGCTAATGAAAAGCTTCATCTCATGTAATTTCTCGATGAAGAATGATAGGGTCAAAGAGACGAGCTCTCGACTTGGTAACTTCGGTGGCCAATTGTTGTTTGGTTGCAGTGGCCTCAGAAGTTGCCCAGTTTCAACTAGCATTTTACCCCTTGTTTTAAGTAGTTACAACTGGATTACAGTTATTTTTTCTAGGAGATAAAAGATATATATAAGGAATTTTCCATCTCCCACTAGTCTTTCCAACACCTCCTCATGTTTGACAACACTCATTTGACCACTTCTTACTCTTGTGAATGCATAAATGTCTACCATAGTAGCTATGTATGGAATGGATGCCACATAAGTGTTGAGGGCCTTGGCTACTTTATCAACTACCACCTCCACCACTATCTCTTAGTCCTTGTGTTGCATCACTAGGACCATTGCCCTGTAACCTTCCTCCAACATGATTGAGAAGGTCATGGCATTTTCTGAAATCTTAGGATTTGGTTGTCCGAAAATGGATACTATGACTTCCCTAACATTTTGATTTGGTGTCATGGATGCCTAGTTCCTCTGCATAGAGAAAAGTAGGGCCATTTCGCTTTCTAGTTAACTGATGGTCATTGCAACCTCACTCAAATGGCTCACGGTTGGATGGTAAATGGATGACTTCCCATCACGTGCAAATCGCTGTTGTTGCTACATCTACTATTCCTAGAATTTCATGAGATATTATATAACTATGAGCATTTTTGGTATGGTTTCTCGAGCTATAGGTGATGGTGGTGATGACTGCTCCTCTTCCTACAACTTGGCTACTACCTTATCTTTCATCATCTGCTACCAAGATGCAGTGCGATGGACTACATCATTTGAATAGCGAGCTATCCCCCATCATTTACATTATTTACATATTAAGCATGAAAAGAGAAGTGTTTTCCTACCCTTCTTATTTTCTTTGAAGCATTTTTTGATATTCATGAAGATGAGTTGGGGAGGGTTAACCAGGAATCTCACTTAGAGCTGTGCATGCCCTAGTGGAGAAGGCTATCACCTTACTTGGCCTCTATTAGATTTAGATGATAGAACAAGGTCTTAAAATAAGCTTGCTCTACCTTTTTTAGGGTACCTACTCCTTACAATCCAGTTCGTAGCATCATTGTACTCATTATTTCTTTCTCTCTAGATCCGCCTATGTTGAGATGTCAGCAATTTTTGCCCTGATGCTAGGTAAATCGAGGGCTTTTTCTATGGCCTCAACTAAATAGGAGATGGTGTTGTATTTAATTATTAGCAACACATCTCCTTGCTAGTTATTCTAGAGTAGGTACATCTCCCCCATGTGCCACTCTCCACTGTTATAGAAAATGGACCACAAGGGAGATACCTATAGTTATTTTCTAACCTCTTCTAGCACCAACTCCAAAAGGGTCTAAATTCTAATTCCTATAGGATGGAACTTTGAACCTCCTTGATCTTGATTTGTTCTAAGTAGACCTCCATAAGGATGACCTCTAGTTTAAGTCTTGTTCTAGAAGCCTTCTCCTACCGTGATTGGCCCATTTCCTCATTAGGAATTTTCCTAAAAAATTTTACTTCAGGTTCCTCTCAAAGAGGTCTAGTAACATGCATCACCTCGACTGCTTGTTCTTGGGGTTGTGGTTGCTATTGTTGTTGACCTCTTCCTCCTTGGGCCTGCTTTTCCTTGGGCTATGATGGGCCTCCTACTTGTGGTTCTCATTTTGGTGTCATTTGTGATCACAAACATAACCCATGATTAGATTTTTATTTCATAACATTTAGTCATTTGAATACCTTTCTTTATTAGATAAGATTATGTTAATTTATTAGGCATTAAGGGTTTATCATTTAAGCACTTATTTATGGTCATGGACTACGTATATTATGTTAATATTATTTTATTCCTAGTTGTTAAAATTTGTTTGTTGGTCTTAATTATTTTAATTTTATATTATTTTAATGGAGCAACCTGGGAAATTATAAAAATTTTGAAAATTTTTCTATGAAAAATCCAAAGATTTATGTCCCCCATGACTTAAAGCATACCACTTTGAGAGTTGAAAAATTCGTGAAAACGAGGAAGTGGTCTGAAAATTAAAGTGCTTAGAAGGTTCATGGGCTTTAAAAAATTGCAAAACCTCCTCTAGTGCTTCTAAAAAATGGTGAAAATGAGCATAAGTGTTGCACTTATATAGAGAGTTTTTATACTACATCAAACAAGCTGCGTTGACTCATCCCACTACATCGATGCAACTATTTGTAGCTATTTTCCACATTAAGTAACAAAGGAATTTTAGGCAAGTTTTGAAATGAAAAAAGAGCCAAATGAAAGCCAAAAACATGAATAAGGATGGCAACAACATGAGAGAGGATAGGTTTAGCCTACGCAAAGCAATTTGATTAGATTTGGATGAAGTTATAATGTCAAGTAGAGCAAAATTGGATGTTCTAATGTTATCAAGATGGTGGATTAAGCAAGCAACTGATGATAGGGAATTTAACTTAAGTTAGACCAAGGAAATGCAAGTGGGTTCTCCCCAAAGTAGGTAGATTCCTCTCATGCCCTTACATGATATCATCACAAGGAGTCTGTGGGACCCAAGGATAATGAATGATAGGTTTAAGTTGAACTCGATACCCATAAATAGGATTTGCCTAAGGGTTGTGATATCAAGAAAACAAAATTAAATAATTCCCAAAGGTATGAGGTAGTGAGGTGGTGGAAAATGAGATGAATGAATGGTAGAGAGTGAACATGGAAGAGATAATCGACATCCTAGTCACATAAGATTCTTGATGAAAATTGTGATTAAGATAATTTGATATCAGTCCATTCAATGTCTAGACCATATCCATTCTACTTTCAATGACCTCACATTTACATGTGGTTGCTTTGCATTAATCAAAATTTTATGATAACTCTAAAGGACAACCATCCCTCTAAGAGAAAAAGAAAAGAGAATAAGGAAGTAAAGAGGGCCTTAGTTAGAGGGATGTCTTTACACATAGGTAACATGTCTTGCTAGCCTCATAGCTAGTGCTTGTAGCTCATTATTAATTCTAAAGGATATGCTTTGTTTTCCTGTGTATGTGTGTATGTTTTTTTTTTCATGGAAACCACACCATGCAAAGACATGCTTTTGTTTATGGTTAACAGGATGAGTGATGATATAACATTGAAGTATCATAAAACTTAAGAAGGATGTTAAGAGAAAAACCATATCAAATCCCCTTGAGGTCACATCCTTTTTCATTCCCACTTGATTCTTTCCAAGTTCATTAGGTGTCAAGATCATTGATTAATTTTAATTTGTAATATGAAAGAACCTTCATGCTTCTAGGATACCAATGTCCCATCAAACAAATGGAATGGATGGATGTCATGAACTCACTACTTGATACCATTAGAAAATTGATAGATTATTAGTAGAGAACATAATCCATAGACCATATTTGACCCTTTTGTTAAATCACTCATAATAGTGATAACTTGCATTAAATATCCTTTTAGATTTATAGTAGTAATACTAAAATCAAATACTTTGAATAAAAGGATATGAAATTAATAAAGATGAAAAGAAAAAGAGAGATATATAAAATAATTAATAAAATATTCATGCAAATAGAAGATGTATAAAGCATAGTACAAATAAAAAGGTGTAAAATTAGTTAGCCCTATTAAGGTCTTGGCATGAATGGCCATGTCCCCCATGCCTATTTTGAGAGAAGAATATTTGAAAAATAAAGTGAGCCTATTCTAGCATAGAGGTGTTAGTGTTGTTGATTACTTTGGGTTCTAGGAATGTCTTAACTTGTTGTATGTTAACCAAAATATGTTTGTGAGGACTAGAAGGATGGTAAATGATCATGGCCTTGGGCGGAAAAGTTGCACGTATGATGTAAGATCCTTCCCATAACATTTGAAAGTTAGCACGTTATGACACATGCATGGGACTATAGGAAAGAACCTTATCGCTAGATTGGAAATTAACTCTTCTTATCCATGTATAATGATATTTTTTGTGGTGGTGTGCTTTGTGTAATTCATTTATCATTAAGGATACCTATTAATTCTCATCTAGCACATTAAGTGTTATTAGATGTTCTTTTATGGCTAGATTAAGTTCTAGGTTAAGCTTACAAGCTATTGTGAGTGTACATAGTTGAGATTGGATTGGAAGTTTTGGCAATTTTCTGTATACTAACTAATAGGGAGAGTAACCTATAGAAATATTTCAAGTAAAACAATATCACTAGCAATTATCATGGAGCATTGTGCTCTAGTTCTTCCTATATCTATTGATTACTCTTGTTAGGATCCTAGGTAATCTTCCTATTGGTAAACTCAGTGATGAGACGCGATATGCACAAGCCGCGATATCGCGGTCTGCCGCCATATCTAGAAATAAGAGGCGGCACTCCCTTCATTTCCCAATCCTGGCTAGAAGTAGCGAAGCTCTAGCAGTTTGAACACTCCAGAGTTAGATTAATTTCCCATGTGCCCGCACTAGGAGTCCTAGAG